>CAWWDY010001198.1:0-114894 GCA_963942605.1 Poecilus cupreus | reverse complement strand
GACATATACAGGAATATGACAGTTTAAATGCTTGAAAACGGTGTTTTGTATGCTTTTGCATGCTTAAAACAGCAATTTTATGTTGATTTCACAAACATTAGCCATTATGTACGACAGAAACATGAATATGACAGTGTAAATACTTGAAAACAGCATTTTGTATGTTTTTGCAAGCTGAAAACAGCTATTTCATCATGATTTTGAAAAAATAAGCCATTACATACGACATATGCATGAATATGACAGTATAAATACTTGAAAACAGCATTTTGTATGTTTTTGCAATATGAAAACAGCTATGTTATCTTGATTTTGCAAACATAAGCCATTACACACAACATAAACATGAATATGACAGTTTATATACTTAAAAACGGTGATTTGTGTGCTTTTGCATGCTTAATACAGCAACTTTATCTTGATTTCACCAACATTAGCCATTATACACAACAGATACATGAATATGACAGTTTAAATACTTGAAAACAGCATTTTGTGTTTTTGCAAGATGAAATAGCTATTTTATCAAGATTTTGCAAACATAAATTATTACACACGACATATACATGAATATGACAGTTTAAATACTTGAAAACAGCATTTTGTATGTTTTTGCAAGCTGAAAACAGCTATTTTATCTTGATTTTGCAAACATAAGTTATTACACACGACATATATACATGAATATGAGAGTTTAAATACTTGAAAAGAGCATTTTGTATGTTTTTGCAAGCTGAAAACAGCTATTTTATCTTGATTTCACCAGCATTAGCCATAATACACAACAGAAACATGAATATGACAGTTTAAATAATAGAAAACAGCATTTTGTATATTTTTGCAAGCTGAAAAAAGCTATTTTATCTTATTTTTGCAAACATAAGCCGTTACACACGACATATACATGAATATAACAGTTAAAATACTTGAAAACGGTGTTTTGTATGCTTTTGCATGCTTAAAACAGCAATTTTATCTTGATTTCACCAATATTAGCCAATATACACGACAGAAACATGAATATGTCAGTTTAAATACTTGAAAACACCATTTTGTATATTTTTGCAAGCTAAAAAGCTATTTTATCTTAATTTCACAAACATAAGCCATTACACACGACATATACATGAATATAACAGTTTAAATACTTGAAAACGGTGGTTTGTATGCTTTTGCATGCTGAAAACAGCAATTTTATCTTGATTTCACAAACATTAGCCATTATGCACGACAGAAACATGAATATGACAGTGTAAATACTTGAAAACAGCATTTTATATGTTTTTGCAAGCTGAAAACAGCTATTTCATAATGATTATGAAAAAATAAGCCATTACACACGACATATGCATGAATATGACAGTATAAATACTTGAAAACAGCATTTTGTATGTTTTTGCAAGCTGAAAAAAGCTATTTTATCTTATTTTTGCAAACATAAGCCACTACACACGACATAAACATGAATATGACAGTTTAAATACTTGAAAACGGTGTTTGGTATGCTTTTGCATGCTTAGAACCGCAATTTTATCTTGATTTCACCAACATTAGCCATTATACACGACAGAAACATGAATATGACAGTTTAAATACTTGAAAACAGCATTTTGTATATTTTTGCAAGCTGAAAAAAGCTATTTTATCTTATTTTTGCAAACATAAGCCGTTACACACGACATATACATGAATATAACAGTTTAAATACTTGAAAACGGAGTTTTGTATGCTTTTGCATGCTTAGAACAGCAATTTTATCTTGATTCCACCAACATTAGCCATTACACACGACAGAAACATGAATATGATAGTTTATATACTTGAAAACAGCATTTTGTATGTTTTTGCAAGCTGAAAACAGCTATTTTATCTTGATTTTGCAAACATAAGACAGTAGACACAACATATACATGAATTTGACAGTTTAAATACTTGAAAACGTGTGTTTTGTGTGCTTTTGCATGCTTAGAACAGCTATTTTATCTTGATTTTGCAAACATAAGCCATTACACATGACATATACAGGAATATGACAGTTTAAATACTTGAAAACGGTGTTTGGTATGCTTTTGCATGCTTAGAACCGCAATTTTATCTTGATTTCACCAACATTAGCCATTATACACGACAGAAACATGAATATGACAGTTTAAATACTTGAAAACAGCATTTTGTATATTTTTGCAAGCTGAAAACAGCTATTTTATCTTGATTTTGCAAACATAAGTTATTACACACGACATATATACATGAATATGACAGTTTAAATACTTGAAAACAGCATTTTGTATGTTTTTGCAAGCTGAAAACAGCTATTTTATCTTGATTTCACCAGCATTAGCCATTATACACGACAGAAACATGAATATGACAGTTTAAATACTTGAAAACAGCATTTTGTATATATTTGCAAGCGGAAAAAAGCTTTTTTATCTTGATTTCGCAAACATAAGCCATTACACACGACATATGCATGAATATGACAGTTTAAATACTTGAAAACGGTGTTTTGTATGCTTTTGCATGCTTAAAACAGCAATTTTATCTTGCTTTCACACACATTAGCCATTATACACGACAGAAACATGAATATGACAGTGTAAGTACTTGAAAACAGCATTTTGTATGTTTTTGCAAGCTGAAAACAGCTATTTTATCATGATTTTGAAAATATAAGCCATTACATACGACATATACAGCAATATGACAGTTTAAATGCTTGAAAACGGTGTTTTGTATGCTTTTGAATGCTTAAAACAGCAATTTTATCTTGATTTCACCAACATTAGCCATTATACACGACAGAAACATGAATATGGCAGTTGAAATACTTGAAAACAGCATTTTGTATGTTTTTGCAAGCTGAAAACAGCTATTTTATCTTGATTTTGCAAATATAATTTATTACACACGACATATACATGAATATCACAGTTTAAATACTTGAAAACAGCATTTTGTATGTTTTTGCAAGCTGAAAACAGCTATTTTATCTTGATTTCACCAACATTAGCCATTATACACAACAGAAACAAGAATATGACATTTTATATACTTGAAAACGGTGTTTTGTATGCTTTTGCATGCTTAAAACAGCAATTTTATCTTGATTTTACAAACATTAGCTATTATACACGACAGAAACATGAATATGACAGTGTAAGTACTTGAAAACAGCATTTTGTATGTTTTTGTAAGCTGAAAACAGCTATTTTATCTTGATTTTGCAAACATAAGCCATTACACACGACATATACAAGAATATGACAGTTTGTATACTTAAAAACGGTGTTTTGTATGCTTTTGCATGCTTAAAACAGCAATTTTATCTTGATTTCACAAACATTAGCTATTATACACGACAGAAACATGAATATGACAGTGTAAGTACTTGAAAACAGCATTTTGTATGTTTTTGTAAGCAGAAAACAGCTATTTTATCTTGATTTTGCAAACATAAACCATTACACACGACATATACATGAATATGACAGTTTAAATACTTGATACCGGTGTTTTGTATGGTTTTGCATGCTTAAAACAGCAATTTTATCTTGATTTCACAAACATTAGCCATTATACACGACAGAAACATGAATATGACAGTTTAAATACTTGAAAACAGCATTTTGTATGTTTTTGCAAGCTTAAAACATCTATTTTATCTTGATTGTGCAAACATAAGTTATTGCACACGACATATACATGAATATGACAGTTTAAATACTTGAAAACAGCATTTTGTATATTTTTGCAAGCTGAAAAAAGCTTTTTTATCTTGATTTCGCAAACATAAGCCATTACACACGACATATGCATGAATATGACAGTGTAAATACTTGAAAACAGCATTATGTATGTTTTTGCAAGCTGAAAACTGCTATTTAATCATGATTTTGAAAAAATAAGCCATTACACACGACAAATGCATGAATATGACAGTATAAATACTTGAAAACAGCATTTTGTATGTTTTTGCAATCTGAAAACTGCTATGTTATCTTGATTTTGCAAACATTAGCCATTACACACGACATATACAAGAATATGACAGTTTAAATACTTGAAAACGGTGTTTTGTATGCGTTTGCATGCTTAAAACAGCAATTTTATCATTATTTCACCAACATAAGCCATTACACACGACATAAACATGAATATGACTGTTTATATACTTGAAAACAGCATTTTGTATATTATTGCAAGCTGAAAAAAGCTATTTTATCTTATTTTTGCAAACATAAGCCATTACACACGACATAAACATGAATATGACAGTTTAAATACTTGAAAACGGTGTTTTGTATGCTTTTGCATGCTTAGAACAGCAACTTTATCTTGATTTCACCAACATTAGCCATTATACACAACAGAAATATGAATATGACAGTTAAAATACTTGAAAACAGCATTTTGTGTTTTTGCAAGATTAAAACAGCTATTTTATCTTGATTTCACCAACATTAGCCATTATACACAACAGAAACATGAATATGACATTTTATATACTTGAAAACGGTGTTTTGTATGCTTTTGCATGCTTAAAACAGCAATTTTATCTTGATTTCACAAACATTAGCCATTATACATGACAGAAACATGAATATGACAGTGTAAGTACTTGAAAACAGCATTTTGTATGTTATTGCAAGCTGAAAACAGCTCTTTTATCATGATTTTGAATATATAATCCATTCCACACGACATATGCATGAATATGTTAATTTAAATACTTGAAAACAGCATTTTGTATGTTTTTGCAAGCTGAAAACAGCTATATTATCTTGATTTTGCAAAAATAAGTTATTACACACGACATATACATGAAAATGACAGTTTAAATACTTGAAAACGGAGTTTTGTATGCTTTTGCATGCTTAAAACAGCAATTTTATCTTGAATTCACCAACATTAGCCATTATACACGACAGAAACATGAATATGACAGTTTAAATACTTGAAAACAGCATTTTGTATAATGTTGTAAGCTGAAACAGCTATTTTATCTTGATTTTGAAAACATAAGCCATTACACATGACATATACAGGAATATGACAGTTTAAATGCTTGAAAACGGTGTTTTGTATGCTTTTGCATGCTTAAAACAGCAATTTTATGTTGATTTCACAAACATTAGCCATTATGCACGACAGAAACATGAATATGACAGTGTAAATACTTGAAAACAGCATTTTGTATGTTTTTGCAAGCTGAAAACAGCTATTTCAGCATAATTTTGAAAAAATAAGCCATTACATACGACATATGCATGAATATGACAGTATAAATACTTGAAAACAGCATTTTGTATGTTTTTGCAATATGAAAACAGCTATGTTATCTTGATTTTGCAAACATAAGCCATTACACACGACATAAACATGAATATGACAGTTTATATACTTGAAAACGGTGATTTGTGTGCTTTTGCATGCTTAAAACAGCAACTTTATCTTGATTTCACCAACATTAGCCATTATACACAACAGAAACATGAATATGACAGTTTAAATACTTGAAAACAGCATTTTGTGTTTTTGCAAGATGAAATAGCTATTTTATCAAGATTTTGCAAACATAAATTATTACACACGACATATACATGAATATGACAGTTTAAATACTTGAAAACAGCATTTTGTATGTTTTTGCAAGCTGAAAACAGCTATTTTATCTTGATTTTGCAAACATAAGCCAGTACACACGACATATACATGAATATGACGGTTTAAATACTTTAAAACGGTGTTTTGTGTGCTTTTGCATGCTTAGAACAACAATTTTATCTTGATTTCACCAACATTAGCCATTATACACGACAGAAACATGAATATGACAGTTTAAATACTTGAAAACAGCATTTTGTATATTTTTGCAAGCTGAAAAAAGCTATTTTATCTTATTTTTGCAAACATAAGCCGTTACACACGACATATACATGAATATAACAGTTTAAATACTTGAAAACGGTGATTTGTATGCTTTTGCATGCTTAGAACAGCAATTTTATTTTGATTTCACCAACATTAGCCGTTACACACGACAAAAACATGAATATGACAGTTTATATACTTGAAAACAGCATTTTGCATGTTTTTGCAAGCTGAAAACAGCTATTTTATCTTGATTTTGCAAACATAAGACAGTAGACACGACATATACATGAATATGACAGTTTAAATACTTGAAAACGGTGTTTTGTGTGCTTTTGCATGCTTAAAACAGCAGTTTTATCTTGATTTCACCAACATTAGCCATTATACATGACAGAAACATGAATATGACAGTTTAAATACTTGAAAACAGCATTTTGTATGTTTTTGCAAGCTGAAAACAGCTATTTTATCTTGATTTCACCAGCATTAGCCATAATACACAACAGAAACATGAATATGACAGTTTAAATAATTGAAAACAGCATTTTGTATATTTTTGCAAGCTGAAAAAAGCTATTTTATCTTATTTTTGCAAACATAAGCCGTTACACACGACATATACATGAATATAACAGTTAAAATACTTGAAAACGGTGTTTTGTATGCTTTTGCATGCTTAAAACAGCAATTTTATCTTGATTTCACCAATATTAGCCATTATACACGACAGAAACATGAATATGACAGTTTAAATACTTGAAAACAGCATTTTGTATATTTTTGCAAGCTGAAAAAAGCTTTTTTATCTTAATTTCGCAAACATAAGCCATTACACACGACATATACATGAATATAACAGTTAAAATACTTGAAAACGGTGTTTTGTATGCTTTTGCATGCTTAAAACAGCAATTTTATCTTGATTTCACCAATATTAGCCATTATACACGACAGAAACATGAATATGACAGTTTAAATACTTGAAAACAGCATTTTGTATATTTTTGCAAGCTGAAAAAAGCTTTTTTATCTTAATTTCGCAAACATAAGCCATTACACACGACATAAATATGAATATGACAGTTTAAATACTTGAAAACGGTGTTTTGTATGCTTTTGCATGCTTAGAACAGCAACTTTATCTTGATTTCACCAACATTAGCCATTATACACAACAGAAACATGAATATGACAGTTTAAATACTTGAAAACGACATTTTGTATGTTTTTGCAAGCTGAAAAAAGCTAATTTATCTTATTTTTGCAAACATAAGCCATTACACACGACATATACATGAATATAACAGTTTAAATACTTGAAAACGGGGTTTTGTATGCTTTTGCATGCTGAGAACAGCTATTTTATCTTGATTTTGCAAACATAAGCCATTACACATGACATATACAGGAATATGACAGTTTAAATGCTTGAAAACGGTGTTTTGTATGCTTTTGCATGCTTAAAACAGCAATTTTATCTTGATTTCACCAATATTAGCCATTATACACGACAGAAACATGAATATGACAGTTTAAATACTTGAAAACAGCATTTTGTATATTTTTGCAAGCTGAAAAAAGCTTTTTTATCTTGATTTGGCAAACATAAGCCATTACACACGACATATGCATGAATATGACAGTTTAAATACTTGAAAACGGTGGTTTGTATGCTTTTGCATGCTTAAAACAGCAATTTTATCTTGATTTCACAAACATTAGCCATTATGCACGACAGAAACATGAATATGACAGTGTAAATACTTGAAAACAGCATTTTGTATGTTTTTGCAAGCTGAAAACAGCTATTTCAGCATGATTTTGAAAAAATAAGCCATTACATACGACATATGCATGAATATGACAGTATAAATACTTGAAAACAGCATTTTGTATGTTTTTGCAATATGAAAACAGCTATGTTATCTTGATTTTGCAAACATAAGCCATTACACACGACATAAACATGAATATGACAGTTTATATACTTGAAAACGGTGATTTGTGTGCTTTTGCATGCTTAAAACAGCAACTTTATCTTGATTTCACCAACATTAGCCATTATACACAACAGAAACATGAATATGACAGTTTAAATACTTGAAAACAGCATTTTGTGTTTTTGCAAGATGAAATAGCTATTTTATCAAGATTTTGCAAACATAAATTATTACACACGACATATACATGAATATGACAGTTTAAATACTTGAAAACAGCATTTTGTATGTTTTTGCAAGCTGAAAACAGCTATTTTATCTTGATTTTGCAAACATAAGCCAGTACACACGACATATACATGAATATGACAGTTTAAATACTTTAAAACGGTGTTTTGTGTGCTTTTGCATGCTTAGAACAACAATTTTATCTTGATTTCACCAACATTAGCCATTATACACGACAGAAACATGAATATGACAGTTTAAATACTTGAAAACAGCATTTTGTATATTTTTGCAAGCTGAAAAAAGCTATTTTATCTTATTTTTGCAAACATAAGCCGTTACACACGACATATACATGAATATAACAGTTTAAATACTTGAAAACGGTGATTTGTATGCTTTTGCATGCTTAGAACAGCAATTTTATTTTGATTTCACCAACATTAGCCGTTACACACGACAAAAACATGAATATGACAGTTTATATACTTGAAAACAGCATTTTGCATGTTTTTGCAAGCTGAAAACAGCTATTTTATCTTGATTTTGCAAACATAAGACAGTAGACACGACATATACATGAATATGACAGTTTAAATACTTGAAAACGGTGTTTTGTGTGCTTTTGCATGCTTAAAACAGCAGTTTTATCTTGATTTCACCAACATTAGCCATTATACATGACAGAAACATGAATATGACAGTTTAAATACTTGAAAACAGCATTTTGTATGTTTTTGCAAGCTGAAAACAGCTATTTTATCTTGATTTCACCAGCATTAGCCATAATACACAACAGAAACATGAATATGACAGTTTAAATAATTGAAAACAGCATTTTGTATATTTTTGCAAGCTGAAAAAAGCTATTTTATCTTATTTTTGCAAACATAAGCCGTTACACACGACATATACATGAATATAACAGTTAAAATACTTGAAAACGGTGTTTTGTATGCTTTTGCATGCTTAAAACAGCAATTTTATCTTGATTTCACCAATATTAGCCATTATACACGACAGAAACATGAATATGACAGTTTAAATACTTGAAAACAGCATTTTGAATATTTTTGCAAGCTGAAAAAAGCTTTTTTATCTTAATTTCGCAAACATAAGCCATTACACACGACATATACATGAATATAACAGTTAAAATACTTGAAAACGGTGTTTTGTATGCTTTTGCATGCTTAAAACAGCAATTTTATCTTGATTTCACCAATATTAGCCATTATACACGACAGAAACATGAATATGACAGTTTAAATACTTGAAAACAGCATTTTGTATATTTTTGCAAGCTGAAAAAAGCTTTTTTATCTTAATTTCGCAAACATAAGCCATTACACACGACATAAACATGAATATGACAGTTTAAATACTTGAAAACCGTGTTTTGTATGCTTTTGCATGCTTAGAACAGCAACTTTATCTTGATTTCACCAACATTAGCCATTATACACAACAGAAACATGAATATGACAGTTTAAATACTTGAAAACGACATTTTGTATGTTTTTGCAAGCTGAAAAAAGCTAATTTATCTTATTTTTGCAAACATAAGCCATTACACACGACATATACATGAATATAACAGTTTAAATACTTGAAAACGGGGTTTTGTATGCTTTTGCATGCTTAGAACAGCTATTTTATCTTGATTTTGCAAACATAAGCCATTACACATGACATATACAGGAATATGACAGTTTAAATGCTTGAAAACGGTGTTTTGTATGCTTTTGCATGCTTAAAACAGCAATTTTATCTTGATTTCACCAATATTAGCCATTATACACGACAGAAACATGAATATGACAGTTTAAATACTTGAAAACAGCATTTTGTATATTTTTGCAAGCTGAAAAAAGCTTTTTTATCTTGATTTGGCAAACATAAGCCATTACACACGACATATGCATGAATATGACAGTTTAAATACTTGAAAACGGTGGTTTGTATGCTTTTGCATGCTTAAAACAGCAATTTTATCTTGATTTCACAAACATTAGCCATTATGCACGACAGAAACATGAATATGACAGTGTAAATACTTGAAAACAGAATTTTATATGTTTTTGCAAGCTGAAAACAGCTATTTCATCATGATTATGAAAAAATAAGCCATTACACACGACATATGCATGAATATGACAGTATAAATACTTGAAAACAGCATTTTGTATGTTTTTGCAATCTGAAAACAGCTATGTTATCTTGATTTTGCAAACATAAGCCATTACACACGACATAAACATGAATATGACAGTTTATATACTTGAAAACGGTGATTTGTGTGCTTTTGCATGCTTAAAACAGCAATTTTATCTTGATTTCACCAACATTAGCCATTATAATAATAATAATAATAATACTTTATTTTAGATAGCCGTAGGCTAATTAATACAAAAATTACGAATAACTTGGCAAAGAATACTTATCTAATAGTACATTCTTTTATAAATACGTAATAATTAAATATCTATACATTATTGCTTAATTATATATTCTTTTAATTTTCTTTTAAATACCTTCATATTTTTGGTGTCTCTTATATCACATGGTAGTATGTTATATCTAATCAATCCTTTACAAAACATGGAGTTACTAGTTTGACTCTTGTTCTGCTTTCTTACATAAAAATTATTTACTTGCCTGGTTTCGTAGCTATGAATTTCTTTAGTTAAATACAATTTATTTGACAGATATTCAGGAACCTTTTTATTAATCATTTTATAAATATATAGCATTGTTTTAAATTCTATAAATTGTTTTACATTCATCCAATTTAGGGTTTCTAACATATATATTATCCTCGTACTTTTCCTGCATTTTAAAATAGTCCTCATAGCTGAGAAGTTGTAATTTACTTACATCAGTTTGATTACATAAGTATAAGATAGTACAGCAGTATGTGAAATGAGGTAAAATAATTGCATTATATATTAACATTTTACACCATATCGAGAGGTTTTCACTTACTCTATACATAATGTTATTCTTTTTAGAAATTTTTTTACATAAGTAATTTAAATGCGCACTAAATTTCAATTTTCTATCTATAATAATGCCGAGATATTTCATCTCTTCTACAAATTCCATACTTTTGTTACCAATACTTATTATAAGATTATTATTATTGACTAAGTCTTTATATTTAACATCGGTAGCAATAATCATAGCTTTAGATTTGTTTACATTTAATTTCAATTTGTTAAGATTTAATCATTCATATACCAGATCGAGCTCAGTGTTTACAGTATTTATTAGCTCATTACCATCTTTGGAGTTATAATAAATTAGCGTGTCATCAGCAAATAGATGGATTTTACATTTATTGACAACATTTGGTAAATTATTTATATAAATAATAAATAATAATGGTCCCAAGACACTCCCTTGAGGTACACCCATATTATTGTAAATTTCACTGGATATAACATTATTAATTTTAACTCTCTGTCGCCTATTACACAGGTAACTCCTGAACCATTCTAGTTGTGTGTCTTTAATACCAAAATTACTCAACTTCTGCAATAGCTTATCATGGTCTACAGTCTCAAAGGCTCTTTTAAAATCTAAGAATACGGCACAGACTATATCATTTTTATCAAGACTTTGTTTCCATTCATTTATGACACAATTTAACGCAGATTCGCAAGAATGATCTGTTCTAAAACCTGACTGGACGCTTGTAATTAAATTATTGTCATTGATAAATTTTATGAGCTGTTTTTGTACCACTAATTCTAATACTTTTTCACATGCCGGTAGCATATTTATTGGCCTGTATTCATCCACATTTTTCGTACCAGGTACTTTAGGAATGGGGCGAATTGTTGAAATTTTCAATTTTTCTGGAAAAACTCCATGCTCTAGTGAGCTATTAATAACATTTAATAATGGATACCCTAATATATGAAAAAACTTTTTAATTAATTTAAAATCAATATCATCAACACTTTTTTTATTTTTCTGAGAAAATATAATTGATTTTAATTCAGCTAAATTGATTGGTACAAATTCAAATATGTTATTGTTAATTATGTCCGCATTATCAGTTAAAGTATTAGTACTGAATGTTGTATCGATACTGTTAATAACATCTTTTATACTGTTTACATAATATTCATTGAAGACATTAACAATATCATGTGGTTCTTTAACATGAGCTCCGTTGTGAAAAATATCTTCTATATGTTTCGTGTCTTCTGTTGACACAATACCCTTTAGGGTTTTCCACATTTGTGTTGAATTATTTTTACAACTATCAATCTTTTTATTATAATACGATTGTTTTTCGGCTCTTAAAGTACGTGTTAAAATATTACGTTTATTTTTATAATGTTCCCAATCTACTAAGTCTTTTGTTAATAAGAATTTACTGTAGGCATTGTCTCGATTTTTAACAGCTACTTTCACATTATTGTTGTACCATTTATTATTATCTTCAGTTATTGTTCGTTCACTTGTACAAATTGATATACCGTTGTGCATATTTTCATATAACACCCTAAATAAGTCATTAACGTCACTTAAGTCATATCTCCAGTCACATCGTATGAGAAAGTCTTCCATTTCACTATGATTCAGTTTTTTTATTGTTTTAGAATTGTCACTTTTCACTTTTACTGTATTTGTATTTAATAAGTCTATAATTATTGTGTAGTGATCGGTGATTTTAGTTGTTTTGTCCACTTTACACTTAATATTACGATCATTGTTAAACACCAAATCTATTAACGATTTAGAGTTTATTGTAACTCGCGTGTATTCTTGCACCATTTGTTTAAGACCGTAATTCTGAGTTAATAGTTTTAATTTGTCACCATAAAAATTTTTATCGGACCAATCCAAATTAAAATCACCTAACATGATTAAGGTTTCACGTAATTCACTATTTTCTTCTAACCAGTTGTTAACGAAATTTAGAAATTCAGCATGGCTGCTATTGGGTGAGTGATAAATAGTTACTAATACGAAGTTTTGTTTTTCGTATTTCATTTTTACTTTCAAAAACCAAAAGTTTGATGATTCATTAATACATTCGGTTTCAAAGATTTTAACATCATTTCGTAAGTAAACTAATACACCGCCTGCATGCCTGTTTGTCGAATTACAACGTAATATTTTATAATTTTTTACTTGTATTTCTGAGTTATATACTTCGTCTGTTACTCTTGCTTCGCTAAGGCACAAGGCTATAGGATGTTCATGTTCCAATAGTTTTACAATTTCGTCTTTGTGTGCCAAGAAACTTTGAGCATTTAAGTATATAATATTTGAAGTCTTTTTAGTGTACTTTTGTTGCTATGCCAAATTTATTTTCCCTCTTTGAATATTTGCCTTCTTAATATATACTGGGCATCCTTTGTCAGTAGCAGTGTGATTGTAATCTAAATTTAACTTCAATTTTTTATTTGCCACGATGCAGTTAATGCATTTAATAATATTAGTGTTACATTCTGAAAATTTATGTTCACCTGCACATTTTCCACATGCTATTGTGTTTTTACAATCTCTCGCTTTATGGTTAAATCCTTGACAACTATAGCATCTCATTAGGTTTAGTTCTTCATATATTCTGCATCTACTCCATCCAATACTAAGTTTTCCTTCCTCCAGAATTTTGCTATATATATTTGAACCTACTTCAATTATAGCCATATATTTGTGATTTTTTTCCCAAATTTTCAGAACGCGAAGTTCATCAGTATCTTTTATAAAGTTATCATTTTGTGCTCTTAAACAATCAATTAGTTGATTTTCTGACAATTTTTCTTGAATATCAATTATTTTTATTGTAGGTTTTCTTACTTTACTTAATTTCACTTCATAATTCTGTCCCAGTTTATTTTGTGCAACGTTCTCTAATTTTTTAATATCTCCTTTATTTTTGCATTTTATTGCTATACCCCCATCTTTCACATTTCTTACAGAAGACACTCCTACAGCTAATTCTGCTGGTTTTATTGTTTGTTGTATTTCTAATCTTGTTTTTGCAGAATCCTGGTTTGTTTTAGGTTTGATAATTACAGCTGGCGCATTAACAACTTGAGCGTATGAAATATTTGTTCCTTGATTTTGAGTAGCAGAATTTTGTGTAAGATTTTCTTTAATGAAGGTCTTTAGAGACTCAATTTCTCCTACATACTGTTTCAATGCATCAGTTACAATTTGTTTAACTACTGTTATTGTTACAACAGTTTCGTTCTCACAGTTGTTACAAAACCACTTAAAATTTTTGTACGCATTTATTGTTATATAATCCTTTTCCTTGATTCCTGCACATTTTAAATGGAACCAATTTTTGCAAGGTCCTTCGCATCCGATTATCTTATCACCGTTGAATTCTACTTGACAATTAAAACATTGTTTAGCTTCTTCACAATCTCCCATAGCCGAACTGTTTGATTGTCGCTGGAATCGTTAATTAGTAATCAAGGTAATCAATCGCGCTGACTAAATGAACGCTAAGCGCATCGTGCGCGTTGTACGGTGCACGTATGCAGTAACTTAGTAAAAATGTAACTGTCAATAATAACTCTTTTTATTACTTTGTATTATTGTATTACTATAACGAAATGATAAATGCAAATAACACGTATAGTTTAAGACACTATGTTAATAATACTGTTTATATTGAGATAAGGATTTTTTTTACATCTCTTTACTTTAATTCAAAGCAAAAAGATACTCACAGACTTTAACACACTCTAACACACTCTTACGTACGTACGTATATAGAGCGTAAAGTTTCGTCTTGCACATATGAAATTCGAGATAATAATGGTAACATAAAAGGCATATGGCATGTGAATGACTTAAAACCTGGATTTAATAATACAGATAATCTACCTGTTATTTAATAATTTAATTCGTATTATGTTTTGTTTTTCTTAGTTCGTCAGTGTGAAAAAATTTTCCGTTAGAAATTTTTCCACAAGGAAGTTAGGGGGGACTTTGTAACGTTTCAATCACAGAATAGAGATAGTAGCCAGTTACTTACCTGTAATATTTAAATTTTATAATTCTATCTTCGTTAAAATCAATATTATTTGCCTGATCATTTGGAGGTTACCATTTTATTTTGTTGACATTTGTTAATTAAATTTTAGTTGTTGTTAAACGCGCATCAGCAGCGCCACAACCGTTGCTAAAGGTTGTGTTACAGTAGTTCACTGACCTTCACAGTAGTTTTGCTTTAAATAAAAATCGTTTCTCGGTTGATATAAAATTTTATTAATTATATTATCGTACAATATTAACACCTGATATTTTCTTTTAATCCTAATTCATTACTTCCCCCAACTCTATTATTAACATATCAGAAATGTAACGTGTAGTTTAGTTCTTTTTTAAATATTAAATTATCGCGCAAAATCGTATCTTTCTCTTTTCTGCTTATGGGTTTGCGTATTCTTCCTTCCTTCTTTCTGAATCTTTTTCCCTCCAAAAATTGAGTAGAATACGAAGGACGTGAAAAAAAAAAAGTGAGAGAACGGCCGTGACTTAAGCCAGTTGGTTTTCGGTGGTAATTTTTTTTCGCTAAAGTTATTTCGCATGTTGCGAACCCTTTGTTGGGGAGTTGTTTAGTGAGAATTTTGTTTCTGTTCGCACGAAATATTTTTCGATTAACGTTTTAGACGTTATTTTGTTCGTGGAACACCCATTTCGGGGAGTTAAATTATCGCGAGACTTAGTCCGCCATTTCGTCACCATCGACGATATTACGGCCAGTATCCACCCAGCTGCGAGGTACCTGATTACCATCATCAGAGCGACTGTTCCTGGTTCCCGGTGAAGTGTTCCTGGGGTGATCTCATCCCTGAGTAACCTGCCATTCCCGCGAGGTCATCACGCCATCAGTCCGGAAGCGACCAGTACACGCCTGAGCGTCTGCAGCTAAGTCATAAACTTTTATTGTTGTACAGCTTATTGTTGTACCGTTTTTGAATTTTTTTTACAACATATCACAGATCAAGCTCAATTCTTGGTGTAGCCTTAATTCTGTTTTATAGTTGGTTGAGCTGTAGTTTACAGCCATTTGTACTGTATTATTCAATTTCATGTCTCATGTAAACTTGCGAACAGCCTTAGTTAGCTGTCATTTTATTGTATTTTCTTTAAGTTTTGCGTCGAATTTTTATGCGGATCGTTCTACTTTTCTTAGCCGCTGTAATTTCGTTTTCGCGACTTTCGCGCACGCGCTCGACTATTGTGAACCACGTTGATCAACGCGGGCGTATTCAAATTCTTTTGAATTTTAAGTGTATCTTTTTAATTTCGTCGAGTAGCACCGAAGCCGTAACGCGAGTTTACAGTGTGTTTGTAAATAATTGTTTGATGAGATTTCATTTAATCCAGATTTATTTTCCTACGAAAATCCTCATAAAAAGTGCGGTGTATAGAACTAAATATTTTGGCTTTAATTATATTCAATCATTATTTTGTTTTATATTTCTAAATTTATTTTGTTCATTAAAGCCAATTCAAAATTACGGTTTGGTCTTTCATTATTTTGGGAAAATTATATTCAAAATTTCAGGATATAATAAAATAGTTTGTGTGCTTTCTTTATCTATGGTAAGTTGTAATTCACCGGTAAGTTTCTACTATTTGAAATAATTTTATTGCTGCGAGCCTCCGATCTGGTGCTCGTGAGCCACTCACCAATAGCCTACCAACCTTTCTTCAGCCTTATCCTTGCAATTCCTTCTCGCCTTTGTCGCCTTGTTATTTTGTTCCAGGTACCTTCGTGGTTGGGTACATGCTGGTATATTTCAACTACGTGGCGCCCTTATTTTTTTTGTTGTTGTAATTACAACGAACCTCCCCGTCTTCGACTGAGCCAGCGGCCTCCATCTCTGGAGCTCGTAACAGCCACAAGTTGGTGTTACAACTGAACATTATACACGACAGAAACATGAATATGACAGTTTAAATACTTGAAAACAGCATGTTGTATGTTTTTTCAAGTTAAAAACAGCTATTTTATCTTGATTTTGCAAACATAAGCCATTACACACGACATATACATGAATATGACAGTTTAAATACTTGAAAACGGTGTTTAATATGCTTTTGCATGCTGAAAACAGCAATTTTATCTAGATTTCACCAACATTAGCCATTATACACGACAGAAACATGAATATGACAGTTTAAATACTTAAAAACAGCATTATGTATGTTTTGCAAGCTGAAAACAGCTACTTTATCTTAATTTTGCAAACATAAGCCATTACACACAACATATCTATGAATATGACAGTTTAAATACTTGAAAACGGTGTTTCATATGCTTTTGCATGCTTTAAACAGCAATTTTATCTTGATTTCACCAACATTAGCCATTATACACGACAGAAACATGATTATGACAGTTTATATACTTAAAAACAGTATTTTGTATGTTTTTGCAAGCTGAAACCAGCTATTTTATCTTGATTTTGCAAACATAAGCCACTACACACGAAATATACATGAATATGACAGTTTAAATACTTGAAAACGGTGTTTTGTATGCTTTTGCAGGCTTAAAACAGCAATTTTATCTTGATTTCACCAACAATAGCCATTATACACGACAGAAACATGAATATGACAGTTTAAATACTTGAAAACAGCATTTTGTATGTTTCTGGAAACTGAAAACAGCTATTTTATCTTGATTTTGCAACCAAGTTAATACACACGACAAAAACATGAATATGACAGTATAATACTTGAAAACAGCATTTTGTATGTTTTTGCAAGCTGAAAAAAGGTATTTTATCTTTATTTTGCAAACATAAGCCATTACACAAGACATATACATGAATATGACAGTTAAAATATTTGAACACAGTATTTAGAATGTTTTTGCAAACTGAAAACAGCTATTTTATCTTTATTTTGCAAACATAAGCCATTACACACGACATATACATAAATATGACAGTTTAAATACTTGAAAACAGTGTTTTGTATGCTTTTGCATGCTTAAAACAGCAATTTTAACTTGATTTCACCAACACTAAACATTATACACGACAGAAACATGAATATGATAGTTTATATACTTGAAAACAGCAGTTTTAATGTTTTTGCAAGCTGAAAACAGATATTTTATCTTGATTTTGCAAACATATGCCACTACACACGAAATATACATGAATATGACAGTTTAAATACTTGAAAACAGCATTTTGTATGTTTTTGTAAGCTGAAAACAGCTATTTTATCTTGATTTTGCAAACATAAGCCACTACACACGACATATACATGAATATGGCAATTTAAATATTTGAAAACGGTGTTTTGTATGCTTTTGCATGCTTAAAACAGCAGTTTTATTTTGATTCCACCAACATTAGCATTTATACACGACATATACATGAATATGACAGTTTAAATACTTGAACACAGCATTTTGAATGTTTTTGCAAGCTGAAAACAGCTGTTTTATCTTGATTTTGCAAACATAAGCCATTACACACGACATGTACATGAATATGACAGTTTAAATTCTTGAAAACGGTGTTTCGTATGCTTTTGCATGCTGAAAACAGCAATTTTATCTAGATTTCACCAACATCAGCCATTATACACGACAGAAACATGAATATGACAGGTTATATACTTGAAAACAGCATTTTGAATGTTTTTGCAAGCTGAAAACAGCTATTTTACCTTGATTTTGCAAACATAAGCCATTACACACGACATATCCATGAATATGACAGTTTAAATACTTGAAAACGGTGTTTCATATGCTTTTGCATGCTTTAAACAGCAATTTTATCTTGATTTCACCAACATTAGCCATTATACACGACAGAAACATGATTATGACAGTTTATATACTTAAAAACAGTATTTTGTATGTTTTTGCAAGCTGAAACCAGCTATTTTATCTTGATTTTGCAAACATAAGCCACTACACACGAAATATACATGAATATGACAGTTTAAATACTTGAAAACGGTGTTTTGTATGCTTTTGCAGGCTTAAAACAGCAATTTTATCTTGATTTCACCAACAATAGCCATTATACACGACAGAAACATGAATATGACAGTTTAAATACTTGAAAACAGCATTTTGTATGTTTCTGGAAACTGAAAACAGCTATTTTATCTTGATTTTGCAACCAAGTTAATACACACGACAAAAACATGAATATGACAGTATAATACTTGAAAACAGCATTTTGTATGTTTTTGCAAGCTGAAAAAAGCTATTTTATCTTTATTTTGCAAACATAAGCCATTACACACGACATATACATAAATATGACAGTTTAAATACTTGAAAACAGTGTTTTGTATGCTTTTGCATGCTTAAAACAGCAATTTTAACTTGATTTCACCAACACTAAACATTATACACGACAGAAACATGAATATGACAGTTTGAATACTTGAAAACTGCATTTTGTATGTTTCTTCAAGCTGAAAACAGCTATTTTATCTTGATTTTGCAAACATAAGCCATTACACACGACATATACATGAATATGACAATTTAAATACTTGAAAACGGTGTTTTGTATGCTTTTGCATTCTTAAAACAGCAATTTTATCTTGATCCAACATCAGCCATTATACGCGACAGAAACATGAATATGATAGTTTATATACTTGAAAACAGCAGTTTTAATGTTTTTGCAAGCTGAAAACAGATATTTTATCTTGATTTTGCAAACATATGCCACTACACACGAAATATACATGAATATGACAGTTTAAATACTTGAAAACAGCATTTTGTATGTTTTTGTAAGCTGAAAACAGCTATTTTATCTTGATTTTGCAAACATAAGCCACTACACACGACATATACATGAATATGGCAATTTAAATATTTGAAAACGGTGTTTTGTATGCTTTTGCATGCTTAAAACAGCAGTTTTATTTTGATTCCACCAACATTAGCAATTATACATGACATATACATGAATATGACAGTTTAAATACTTGAACACAGCATTTTGAATATTTTTGCAAGCTGAAAACAGCTGTTTTATCTTGATTTTGCAAACATAAGCCATTACACACGACATGTACATGAATATGACAGTTTAAATTCTTGAAAACGGTGTTTCGTATGCTTTTGCATGCTGAAAACAGCAATTTTATCTAGATTTCACCAACATCAGCCATTATACACGATAGAAACATGAATATGACAGGTTATATACTTGAAAACAGCATTTTGAATGTTTTTGCAAGCTGAAAACAGCTATTTTACCTTGATTTTGCAAACATAAGCCATTACACACGACATATACATGAATATGACAGTTTAAATACTTTAAAACGTTGTTTTGTATGCTTTTGCATGCTTCAAACAGCAACTTTATATTGATTTCACCAACATTAGCCATTATACACGACAGAAACATGAATATGACAGTTTAAATATTTGAAAACAGCATTTTGTATGTTTCTGGAAGCTGAAAACAGCTATTTTATCTTGATTTTGCAATCAAGCCAATACACACGACAAAAACATGGAAATGACAGTATAATACTTAAAAACAGCATTTTGTATGTTTTTGCAAGCTGAAAAAAGCTACTTTATCTTGATTTTGCAAACATATGCCATTACACACAACATATCCATGAATATGACAGTTTAAATACTTGAAAACGGTGTTTTGTATGATTTTGCATGCTTTAAACAGCAATTTTATCTTGATTTCACCAACATTAGCCATTATACACGACAGAAACATGAAAATGACAGTTTAAATACTTGAAAACAGTGTTTTGTATGCTTTTGCATGCTTAAAACAGCAATTTTATCTTGATTTCACCAACATCAGCCATTATACGCGACAGAAACATGAATATGACAGTTTATATACTTGAAAACAGCATTTTTAATGTTTTTGCAAGCTGAAAACAGATATTTTATCTTTATTTTGCAAACATAAGCCATTACACAAGACATATACATGAATATGACAGTTTAAATACTTAAACACAGCATTTTGAATGTTTTTGCAAGCTGAAAACAGCTGTTTTATCTTGATTTTGCAAACATTAGTCATTACACACGACATATACATGAATATGACAGTTTAAATTCTTGAAAACGGTGTTTTGTATGCTTTTGCATGCTTAAAACAGCAATTTTATCTTGATTTCAACAACACTGAACATTATACACGACAGAAACATGAATATGATCGTTTAAATACTTAAAAACAGCATTATGTATGTTTTGCAAGCTGAAAACAGCTACTTTATCTTAATTTTGCAAACATAAGCCATTACACACAACATATCCATGAATATGACAGTTTAAATACTTGAAAACGGTGTTTCATATGCTTTTGCATGCTTTAAACAGCAATTTTATCTTGATTTCACCAACATTAGCCATTATACACGACAGAAACATGATTATGACAGTTTATATACTTAAAAACAGTATTTTGTATGTTTTTGCAAGCTGAAACCAGCTATTTTATCTTGATTTTGCAAACATAAGCCACTACACACGAAATATACATGAATATGACAGTTTAAATACTTGAAAACGGTGTTTTGTATGCTTTTGCAGGCTTAAAACAGCAATTTTATCTTGATTTCACCAACAATAGCCATTATACACGACAGAAACATGATTATGACAGTTTAGATACTTAAAAACAGCATTTTGTATGTTTTTGCAAGCTGAAAAAAGCTATTTTATCTTGATTTTGCAAACATAAGCCATTACACAAGACATATACATGAATATGACAGTTTAAATATTTAAACACAGCATTTAGAATGTTTTTGCAAACTGAAAACAGCTATTTTATCTTTATTTTGCAAACATAAGCCATTACAAACGACATATACATAAATATGACAGTTTAAATACTTGAAAACAGTGTTTTGTATGCTTTTGCATGCTTAAAACAGCAATTTTAACTTGATTTCACCAACACTAAACATTATACACGACAGAAACATGAATATGACAGTTTAAATACTTGAAAACTGCATTTTGTATGTATCTTCAAGCTGAAAACAGCTATTTTATCTTGATTTTGCAAACATAAGCCATTACACACGACATATACATGAATATGACAATTTAAATTCTTGAAAACGGTGTTTCGTATGCTTTTGCATGCTGAAAACAGCAATTTTATCTAGATTTCACCAACATCAGCCATTATACACGACAGAAACATGAATATGACAGTTTATATACTTGAAAACAGCATTTTGAATATTTTTGCAAGCTGAAAACAGCTATTTTACCTTGATTTTGCAAACATAAGCCATTACACACGACATATACATGAATATGACAGTTTAAATACTTTAAAACGTTGTTTTGTATGCTTTTGCATTCTTCAAACAGCAACTTTATATTGATTTCACCAACATTAGCCATTATACACGACAGAAACATGAATATGACAGTTTAAATATTTGAAAACAGCATTTTGTATGTTTCTGGAAGCTGAAAACAGCTATTTCATCTTGATTTTGCAATCAAGCCAATACACACGACAAAAACATGAAAATGACAGTATAATACTTAAAAACAGCATTTTGTATGTTTTTGCAAGCTGAAAAAAGCTACTTTATCTTGATTTTGCAAACATATGCCATTACACACAACATATCCATGAATATGACAGTTTAAATACTTGAAAACGGCGTTTTGTATGATTTTGCATGCTTTAAACAGCAATTTTATCTTGATTTCACCAACATTAGCCATTATACACGACAGAAACATGAATATGACAGTTTAAATACTTGAAAACAGTGTTTTGTATGCTTTTGCATGCTTAAAACAGCAATTTTATCTTGATTTCACCAACATCAGCCATTATACGCGACAGAAACATGAATATGACAGTTTATATACTTGAAAACAGCATTTTTAATGTTTTTGCAAGCTGAAAACAGATATTTTATCTTTATTTTGCAAACATAAGCCATTACACAAGACATATACATGAATATGACAGTTTAAATACATAAACACAGCATTTTGAATGTTTTGGCAAGCTGAAAACAGCTGTTTTATCTTCATTTTGCAAACATAAGTCATTACACACGACATATACATGAATATGACAGTTTAAATACTTGAAATCGGTGTTTTGTATGCTTTTGCATGGTTAAAATAGCAATTTTATCTTGATTTCAACAACACTGAACATTATACACTACAGAAACATGAATATGACAGTTTAAATACTTGAAAACAGTGTTTTGTATGCTTTTGCATGCTTAAAACAGCAATTTTATCTTGATTTCACCAACAATAGCCATTATACACGACAGAAACATGAATATGACAGTTTAAATACTTGAAAACAGCATTTTGTATGTTTCTGGAAACTGAAAACAGCTATTTTATCTTGATTTTGCAATCAAGTTAATACACACGACAAAAACATGAATATGACAGTATAATACTTGAAAACAGCATTTTGTATGTTTTTGCAAGCTGAAAAAAGCTATTTTATCTTGATTTTGCAAACATAAGCCATTACACACGACATATACATGAATATGACAGTTTAAATATTTGAACACAGCATTTAGAATGTTTTTGCAAACTGAAAACAGCTATTTTATCTTTATTTTGCAAACATAAGCTATTACACACGACATATACATAAATATGACAGTTTAAATACTTGAAAACAGTGTTTTGTATGCTTTTGCATGCTTAAAACAGCAATTTTAACTTGATTTCACCAACACTAAACATTATACACGACAGAAACATGAATATGATAGTTTAAATACTTGAAAACGGTGTTTTGTATGCTTTTGCATTCTTAAAACAGCAATTTTATCTTGATTTCACCAACATCAGCCATTATACGCGACAGAAACATGAATATGACAGTTTATATACTTGAAAACAGCAGTTTTAATGTTTTTGCAAGCTGAAAACAGATATTTTATCTTGATTTTGCAAACATATGCCATTACACACGACATA
This sequence comes from Poecilus cupreus, assembly GCA_963942605.1. Taxonomy (NCBI): domain Eukaryota; kingdom Metazoa; phylum Arthropoda; class Insecta; order Coleoptera; family Carabidae; genus Poecilus; species Poecilus cupreus. Next base: position 90,888 of record CAWWDY010001198.1, on the reverse strand, counting down.
TACATGAATATGACAGTTTAAATACTTGAACACAGCATTTTGAATGTTTTTGCAAGCTGAAAACAGCTGTTTTATCTTGATTTTGCAAACATAAGCCATTACACACGACATGTACATGAATATGACAGTTTAAATTTTTGAAAACGGTGTTTCGTATGCTTTTGCATGCTGAAAACAGCAATTTTATCTAGATTTCACCAACATCAGCCATTATACACGACAGAAACATGAATATGACAGTTTAAATATTTGAAAACAGCATTTTGTATGTTTCTGGAAGCTGAAAACAGCTATTTTATCTTGATTTTGCAATCAAGCCAATACACACGACAAAAACTTGAAAATGACAGTATAATACTTAAAAACAGCATTTTGTATGTTTTTGCAAGCTGAAAAAAGCTACTTTATCTTGATTTTGCAAACATATGCCATTACACACAACATATCCATGAATAAGACAGTTTAAATATTTGAAAACGGTGTTTTGTATGATTTTGCATGCTTTAAACAGCAATTTTATCTTGATTTCACCAACATTAGCCATTATACACGACAGAAACATGAATATGACAGTTTAAATACTTGAAAACAGTGTTTTGTATGCTTTTGCATGCTTAAAACAGCAATTTTAACTTGATTTCACCAACACTAAACATTATACACGACAGAAACATGAATATGATAGTTTAAATACTTGAAAACGGTGTTTTGTATGCTTTTGCATTCTTAAAACAGCAATTTTATCTTGATTTCACCAACATCAGCCATTATACGCGACAGAAACATGAATATGACAGTTTATATACTTGAAAACAGCAGTTTTAATGTTTTTGCAAGCTGAAAACAGATATTTTATCTTTATTTTGCAAACATAAGCCATTACACAAGAAATATACATGAATATGACAGTTTAAATACTTAAACACAGCATTTTGAATGTTTTTGCAAGCTGAAAACAGCTGTTTTATCTTGATTTTGCAAACATAAGTCATTACACACGACATATACATGAATATGACAGTTTAAATACTTGAAAACGGTGTTTTGTATGCTTTTGCATGCTTAAAACAGCAATTTTATCTTGATTTCAACAACACTGAACATTATACACGACAGAAACATGAATATGACAGTTTAACTACTTGAAAACAGCATGTTGTATGTTTTTTCAAGTTAAAAACAGCTTTTTTATCTTGATTTTGCAAACATAAGCCATTACACACGACATATACATGAATATGACAGTTTAAATACTTGAAAACGGTGTTTCATATGCTTTTGCATGCTGAAAACAGCAATTTTATCTAGATTTCACCAACATTAGCCATTATACACGACAGAAACATGAATATGACAGTTTAAATACTTAAAAACAGCATTATGTATGTTTTGCAAGCTGAAAACAGCTACTTTATCTTAATTTTGCAAACATAAGCCATTACACACAACATATCCATGAATATGACAGTTTAAATACTTGAAAACGGTGTTTCATATGCTTTTGCATGCTTTAAACAGCAATTTTATCTTGATTTCACCAACATTAGCCATTATACACGACAGAAACATGATTATGACAGTTTATATACTTAAAAACAGTATTTTGTATGTTTTTGCAAGCTGAAACCAGCTATTTTATCTTGATTTTGCAAACATAAGCCACTACACACGAAATATACATGAATATGACAGTTTAAATACTTGAAAACGGTGTTTTGTATGCTTTTGCAGGCTTAAAACAGCAATTTTATCTTGATTTCACCAACAATAGCCATTATACACGACAGAAACATGAATATGACAGTTTAAATACTTGTGCGACGGGTGGTTCGTGGCGGCGGCAGCCGTGTCACAAAATGCCGGATCGGCTCAGTGGAGTATTCCAGGCGTCCAGTAAAAATCTTTTAGTGTTTACTACTAGTTTATTATATTCTAAATGTAGTACAACTAAATCAATCAGTATAATACAAAAATATATATATATCTATATATAATATCCCTGGGCCGGTGTGGAGTCCTCGGGTCACACGGTCGGCTAGAACTGAAATAAACGGTGCCTGCGGGATCGCAGGTGGAGAATCGCAGTGTAGCGGAAGAGAATGATCTCTTTTGAGAGGAAATGACAGTAGTAAAGTGGCAGGGCAAGCACAGCCACGGAAGGGATAACTGACAGGACCGGGTCTGCGTCAGGGCAAACACAGCCGCAGGTGGTAGAAAGAACCGTGGAGGGGCAAGCGCAGCCACGGAAGAAATAAACGAATAGAACAAGGTCTGCGTCAGGGCAAACACAGCCGCAGGTGGTAGAAAGAGCCGTGGCAGGGCAAGCACAGCCACGGAAGAGAAAAAACAAGTAGCACCAGATCTGCGTCAGGGCAAACACAGCCGCAGGTGGTAGAAAGAGCCGTGGCAGAGCAAGCACAGCCACGGAAGAGAAAAAAAACAAGTAGCACCAGATCTGCGTCAGGGCAAACACAGCCGCAGGTGGTAGAAAGAGCCGTGGCAGGGCAAGCACAGCCGCGGAAGAAAAAAAACAAGTAGCACCAGATCTGCGTCAGGGCACACACAGCCGCAGGTGGTAGAAAAAGCCGTGACAGGACAAGCGCAGCCACGGAGGGAATAGACAGACAGCACCAGATCTGCGTCAGGGCAAACACAGCCGCAGACCGGTGGAAAGAGCCGTGACAGGACAAGCGCAGCCACGGAGGAAAAAAAAGACAGCACCAGATCTGCGTCAGGGCAAACACAGCCGCAGACGGTGGAAAGAGCCGTGACAGGACAAGCGCAGCCACGGAGGAAAAAAAAGACAGCACCAGATCTGCGTCAGGGCAAACACAGCCGCAGACGGTGGAAAGAGCCGTGACAGGACAAGCGCAGCCACGGAGGAAATAAACAGACAGCACCAGGTCTGCGTCAGGGTAAACACAGCCGCAGATGGTAGGAGAGGCCGTGGCAGGGCAAGCACAGCCACGGAAGAAACAAACAAACAGTAACGGCACTTGCGTCAGGGCTACACAGCCGCAGGTGGGAAAGAAATAACTAAAACTTGCTTACCAGCGGTACTGAAGACGGGACGGATGCTGACTTCCACTCGTAGGCCGAAGATGACTCGCACTCTGTAGCTATCTCGCTACAGACTGCCGATAAGTCACTGAAATCGCGTTTTTATACTGTTTTTAGGCGACACAAATGATAAATTAAATTACCGATCTCAACCGTCGTTTCTTAATTAGCGATTTGCAGGTCTTAACCATGTTTCTTGACTGTCGGAATTAAAATAAAAAATAAAAAGTAAAGTGTCTTCGTGCCGGGATCGAACCGAGTATCTTCCGCGCCGTATGCCAGCACGCTGCCTCTGTGCTAAACTGACCGTTGCTGTTCATCTAGCGGATTTCAAGCTGGTGACTTCGTCACACCCCTTCCTTTCTTTACCAAAAAAAGAAGAAAAAAAAAGGATTATTATTACCCCGAATTATATTTATTTCCCCAAAATGCTCAAACCAATGTACCAAAAAAACTTAACCTAAAATCTAAATAAACTACAAATTTGCTGGAGGTTTGTCCGCCGGGATGGTGATGTACCGGACGGAGCCGTCGGGTCGTTGCATGCGGTGCCGGTAGCGTTTTGTGGGCGGCCACCCGGGGGGGCGCAGGACCTTCAGCGGATGGTTGGCCTGCAACCTGGGTTGCGTAATTACGCTGGCTGTACCAGGGGCGGGCAGGATGATCTCCTGCTGGACCTGGATCCTAGGAGCTGTGGCCGGGGCGGTACGGACTGGGCTAGTGACGGCTGGACCCGCCTTGGTTGCAGTGGTTACCGGCGTGGGCTTCCTGGTCGGCGCTGGGGTTGGTGGCGAGGGGCCGAACAATTCCAGGCACTGGTCTCGATAGGTCGCCGTGTCGGCCGATTCGGGAGTCCGCTCACCGCCCGGGGTCCTCGGCGTCCTTGGCGTTACGGGTCTGTCGGGAGTTGAAGGCACGGGGGATACATCCAGGGGGCTGTAGAAGCTGATGTCCGCTTCTACTGGGTTTGGCCCATACCTCGCTTCTAAGGCGTCCCGCAGCTCTTTCGCCCTGGTTTTTGGCGTTACTTGCGGGGTGTCAATCGCGGGACTCAGCTTTAGCGGCGAGGTATCCAGGCAGATCACCCCATCTGGACTGTCACCAAGTTGAGGCATTGACCTGGCCGGAAGTTGCCTAGGAGGTGTCTGGTGACGGGGTGGGGTGGTCAGTGTCGGTCTTCGTGCGTGTTTCAGCGGGGATGTTACTGGCCGGATTTGACGTCGCTTGCGGACTCGGCGTCGGTTGGACGAGGCTTCCATGGCAGCCAATCTAGAGAGAGCAGTTGTTTTAGCTAGGTTGGTTTGGGCTGCCGGTCTTATTCGCCCCGCAGGTCGTGGGTTTAGCGGGTACGGGCTCGCCTCCACCCACGGCCTCGGGCACCTGGGGGCGATCGTGGTAGGTTTAGGAGTGGTGGAGTTAGGGAAGGAGATCGGAGCTGAGGTCATTGATGTGAGATGGCTCGTCTCCTCCTGCTCCTCCTCCGCGTCGGAGACAGATTCATCTCCCGACTGCCGGTCATCCTCTGGGTCGTAATAGGGCTTCAGGTCCTTGATATGGATCCTTTCCAGCTTCTTCCCGCCGTCCTTTAATTCGTATAGCAAGGGAGAGATCCGTTTCACTATTATCCACGGACCCGAGTATTTGGGGCAGAGTTTCGCGGCCACTCCCCGAGCCGCGGAGGATAATGGGTGTTCCCGCCTGAGGACCTTATCCCCTATGTGGTACTGGGCGTCTCTACGGCATAAGTTGTAGTGGTGCCCCTGTTTAGTGGCCGCCCTGGCGATGTTAACTCGAGCGAGTTCCTGGGCCTCCTTCAGCTTCTGCAGTCGGTGTACATGCTCTGGTATTCTGGTTTCCCTGTCGGCATGTTCCGGGGTCGCATGTACCGGGAGCTCGGTGGGTAGGGCAGGTTCCCTCCCAAAGTTTAAATATGCCGGGGAATATCCAGTTGAGCTGTGCCGAGCGGTATTTATTGCTAGCATAAACTCTGGCAGATACGTGTCCCACTTCTTGTGATTCTCATTACAGAACTGCGCGAGCATCGGTTTCAACACCCTATTGACCCGTTCTACTGGGTTTGCCTGGGGAGTGTAAGGCGGCGTTAGACGATGGGCGATGTGGTACGTTTGCAGTGTCTTCCGGAGCGCGCTATTATTGAATTCGGTGCCATTATCTGAGATTAGCGTCTTAGGGCACCCGAACTTGCAGATAATAAGTTCTCGCAGAGCCTGGATTACGGTAGCGGCGGTAGCCCGACGGAGCGGCCGGCATTCTATCCACTTCGTCATGCGATCTTGGAAGACAATGATGTACTCGAAGCCCTTCTGAGTGCGCGGGAAGGGTCCCATGATATCGGTGGCGACGGTCTCCCACGGTTGGGAGATTCTGGGAGGCCCCATCTTACCGCTGGTACCCTGTTGGCTCACCTTGTGTTTCTGACAGCTCTCGCACTGACGGACATATTGGGTTGCTTCCCGAAACATTCCGGGCCAGTAGTAACGGAGGGCCAAGCGACTGAGCGTCTTGGCCACTCCCATGTGTCCTGCCTCTGGTCTGTCGTGGTTCTCGTGCAAGATGAGCTGTCTTTGTGGCGTCGGAATGCAACGCTTCCACTGACGATCTGGTTCGGTTTCAGACCAGTCGGTTGGGTCCCAAAACTTTCGGTACAATACGCCGTCCTCTATTTTGTAATCTGGGTTATCCTGTGGCCGGGATTCCACTGCCTTAAACATACGCTGGTACCATGGGCATCGGATGGCGACCGTGGCGACGACCGGTGGTATGTCTGAACGGAGGAGTGGTTTACGAGAAAGAGTGTCCGCTAGAAGATTTAGACTTCCTTTTCTATACTGCACGTCGAAATCATATTGTTGGAGGATGACAGACCATCGTGCGAGTCGTCCTGTCGGGTTCTGGAGGTTATTAATATAGCGGAGCGCTTGGTGGTCTGTTACCACGGTGAAGTGGTAGCCCTCTAAATATGGCCGCATCTTCTGGATTCCCCACACGATAGCTAACCCTTCCTTCTCTATAACCGAATAGTTCTTCTCGGCGGCTGATAGGGTACGGCTGGCGTAGGCGATGACTCTATGGTTTTCTGCTGGACCTTGCAGTAAGGCCGCACCAATTCCATAGTCCGATGCGTCGGTGTGTAGATAGAAGGGTTGATTGAAGTCGGGGCACGCCAGAATTGGAGCCGACGTTAGACATTCCTTTAACTGCCCGAATGCCTCCTCTTGTGCCTTGGTCCATTGCCACTGCTGGTTTTTCCCCAAGAGCTTGGTGAGTGGTGCCACCTTGTTGGAGAACTGCTGGATGAAACGTCTATACCACGATGCGGCTCCAAGGAATTGGCGTAACTCCTTCTTGTTGGTCGGTGCTGCCATTTGATGAATTGCTTCGACTTTGTCGGGGTCTGTTTGTATACCCTCCTCTATAATTACGTGTCCCAGATATTTAATCGCGGACAAGCCGAACTGGCATTTGTCAGTGTTTATTTTCAAATTTGCTTGTCGCAAGCGCCGGAAGACTTCCTGCAGATGGGCTAGATGTTCTTCGAGGGTGACGCTGAAGACAACTATGTCGTCGAGGTATGCGAACGCGCAGCCTTCCATTTCTGGCCCGATAACAGTGTCCAGCAGACGTTGGAAGGTTGCAGGGGCTGCGTGTAACCCAAATGGCATGACGCGGAATTGGAATAACCCTCGACCAGGGACCGTGAAGGCGGTTAGTGGTTTGCTGTCTTCTGTTAGTGCCACCTGCCAGTAGCCGTTCTTTAGATCAATTGTTGAGAAGAATTTCGCAGGACGGAGTTTATCTAAGATTGCGCTGATGAAGGGCAGCGGATATGCGTCTTTCTCTGAGGCTTTGTTCAGCCGCCTGAAGTCTATGCAAAAACGAGGACGACCATCTTTCTTTCGTACGATCACCGTAGGTGAACTCCAGGGGCTCGTTGACTGCTCGATGATTCCGTCTCTCAGCATTTGGTCGACCTCCTCATTGATTATTTGCATCATTCTTGGGTTCCTAGGCAAGAATCGTTGTTTGACCGGCGTCGCTGTGCGTAGTCTGATCTGGTGCTTCGTTAACGGAGTGACACCGGCTATATTGTCGAATTTAGGAAGTTCAGTGGCGAGGAATGAGGCCAAACTCGTTTGCTTCGCGGACGGCACGGTGTTAATCGTACATGCTTCTGGATCCGGGATATTGAGGCGTACCTGGTTAGTGTCTGTATCAATTTGAATCTTAAATAATCGAAGCGCGTCCATACCCAATATCACGGGCGCACTTAGATTGGGAAGGCACGTAAAGGTGACTGCCTTCCAGATTCCGTTGATGATACAGCCGACAGTCATTTCGCCTTGCGTTTGGACCGCTTCGCCGTTGGCCAACAGTACTTTGGGGTGGCGAGCCGGTGTCAATTGCGTTTTCCCTTGGCTGCACCAGTCGGCCACGCTTTCACTCATGTAGGAGAACATAGCCCCTGTGTCGAGAAGGGCAGACAGTTCGCGTCCCCGGATGGAGATGGTGAGGAATATCCTTTGGTCTTCCCAATTATTATCATGGAGGGCCGGTAGCATGGGCCCTAGGTTTTCCAGGTGAGACGAGGAATCTCTGAATGGCTTCGGTCCCACTGCGAAACGATTCATTTGGCATTTCCCGTCTGTTTTCTGCAGCTGCAGTCCCGTGTCAGGATGCCTGGCTTGTTGCAATTCCAGCAGAATTTCTTCGGAGGGTTCTTGCAGTCTCCCCTATAGTGGCCGTATTGTCCACATCGCCAACATTGTTCTGCCGGGGTCTTCGTGATTTCCTGCGGAGGGGGGTTTGACGTGACTACTGCAGATACGGGTGCGGGACGTTGCGCTCGGGTCTCGGTGCGCGTTTCCTGTTGGATACGCTCGTAAACTTCGATTTCTACTATCAGCTCCCGTACGTCGGTAATGTCGCGCCTCTTTATGTATTGGCGGTAGGCAGGAAGTAGATTATTGTGGATCTGATCTAGTTCCTTAGTTTTCGAGCGTCCGCCAGCCCGTCGGATCATAGTTTGAATTTCTATTAGATAATCCCGCCCTCGTTCTCCGGGTCGCTGTTTCCTGCTTCTAATCTCGGTCTCCAAATGTGACGCGTAGTCGGCAGAAATGAAAAATTCTTTGAACTCGGCGAGGAAGTCATCCCACGAGTTCCAGCCGTCTCGGGTATTCCGCAGCCACTGCAGAGGAGCCCCACGGAATAATTCTGGTAACGCCAACATTAACAGTTTGTCCTGAATTCGGTAGCTCTCCTTTAGCTCGGTAATTCTTTCTAGGAAAGTGATTGGGTCGGTTTTTCCGTCGAAACAAGTATTCCACTTTCTGACGGTTTCACAGACGTGTACCGGGGTTTGTATTGCCGCAGACGGATGGCCGGAGGACGTTTGTTGATTGTCGTCGGTGCCGGCCTTTGTGCGCTGATCACCTTGTTTGGACGTGCCCTCTTCTAGTTTCAAGTTTTTCAGCGAGCGAATGGCACTCACAATTCGCCGTCGTAGTTGTGCCACTGTGCCGGTTGCTTCGAGACCGAACTTCTTCAGTTCATTTTGTAGATCGTCCTTCCGAAGTTCGTAAACACATGATACGGTCGGATCGGAGGTGAGGGGTGCGGGCGCGGTGTCCGAGTCGCTGCTCTCGTTTCCGGTAGCAGGCATGTTTTCGTGATTTAATCTGTCCCTGTTCGGGCGCCAATTTTGCGACGGGTGGTTCGTGGCGGCGGCAGCCGTGTCACAAAATGCCGGATCGGCTCAGTGGAGTATTCCAGGCGTCCAGTAAAAATCTTTTAGTGTTTACTACTAGTTTATTATATTCTAAATGTAGTACAACTAAATCAATCAGTATAATACAAAAATATATATATATATATATATATATATATCTATATATAATATCCCTGGGCCGGTGTGGAGTCCTCGGGTCACACGGTCGGCTAGAACTGAAATAAACGGTGCCTGCGGGATCGCAGGTGGAGAATCGCAGTGTAGCGGAAGAGAATGATCTCTTTTGAGAGGAAATGACAGTAGTAAAGTGGCAGGGCAAGCACAGCCACGGAAGGGATAACTGACAGGACCGGGTCTGCGTCAGGGCAAACACAGCCGCAGGTGGTAGAAAGAACCGTGGAGGGGCAAGCGCAGCCACGGAAGAAATAAACGAATAGAACAAGGTCTGCGTCAGGGCAAACACAGCCGCAGGTGGTAGAAAGAGCCGTGGCAGGGCAAGCACAGCCACGGAAGAGAAAAAACAAGTAGCACCAGATCTGCGTCAGGGCAAACACAGCCGCAGGTGGTAGAAAGAGCCGTGGCAGAGCAAGCACAGCCACGGAAGAGAAAAAAAACAAGTAGCACCAGATCTGCGTCAGGGCAAACACAGCCGCAGGTGGTAGAAAGAGCCGTGGCAGGGCAAGCACAGCCGCGGAAGAAAAAAAACAAGTAGCACCAGATCTGCGTCAGGGCACACACAGCCGCAGGTGGTAGAAAAAGCCGTGACAGGACAAGCGCAGCCACGGAGGGAATAGACAGACAGCACCAGATCTGCGTCAGGGCAAACACAGCCGCAGACGGTGGAAAGAGCCGTGACAGGACAAGCGCAGTCACGGAGGAAAAAAAAGACAGCACCAGATCTGCGTCAGGGCAAACACAGCCGCAGACGGTGGAAAGAGCCGTGACAGGACAAGCGCAGCCACGGAGGAAAAAAAAGACAGCACCAGATCTGCGTCAGGGCAAACACAGCCGCAGACGGTGGAAAGAGCCGTGACAGGACAAGCGCAGCCACGGAGGAAATAAACAGACAGCACCAGGTCTGCGTCAGGGCAAACACAGCCGCAGATGGTAGGAGAGGCCGTGGCAGGGCAAGCACAGCCACGGAAGAAACAAACAAACAGTAACGGCACCTGCGTCAGGGCTACACAGCCGCAGGTGGGAAAGAAATAACTAAAACTTGCTTACCAGCGGTACTGAAGACGGGACGGATGCTGACTTCCACTCGTAGGCCGAAGATGACTCGCACTCTGTAGCTATCTCGCTACAGACTGCCGATAAGTCACTGAAATCGCGTTTTTATACTGTTTTTAGGCGACACAAATGATAAATTAAATTACCGATCTCAACCGTCGTTTCTTAATTAGCGATTTGCAGGTCTTAACCATTCTTCTTGACTGTCGGAATTAAAATAAAAAATAAAAAGTAAAGTGTCTTCGTGCCGGGATCGAACCGAGTATCTTCCGCGCCGTATGCCAGCACGCTGCCTCTGTGCTAAACTGACCGTTGCTGTTCATCTAGCGGATTTCAAGCTGGTGACTTCGTCACACTTGAAAACAGCATTTTGTATGTTTATGGAAACTGAAAACAGCTATTTTATCTTGATTTTGCAATCAAGTTAATAAACACGACAAAAACATGAATATGACAGTATAATACTTGAAAACAGCATTTTGTATGTTTTTGCAAGCTGAAAAAAGCTATTTTATCTTTATTTTGCAAACATAAGCCATTACACAAGACATATACATGAATATGACAGTTTAAATACTTAAACACAGCATTTTGAATATTTTTGCAAGCTGAAAACAGCTGTTTTATCTTGATTTTGCAAACATAAGTCATTACACACGACATATACATGAATATGACAGTTTAAATACTTGAAAACGGTGTTTTGTATGCTTTTGCATGCTTAAAACAGCAATTTTATCTTGATTTCAACAACACTGAACATTATACACGACAGAAACATGAATATGACAGTTTATATACTTGAAAACAGCGTGTTGTATGTTTTTTCAAGTTAAAAACAGCTATTTTATCTTGATTTTGCAAACATATGCCATTACACACGACATATACATGAATATGACAGTTTAAATATTTAAACACAGCATTTAGAATGTTTTTGCATACTGAAAACAGCTATTTTATCTTTATTTTGCAAACATAAGCCATTACACACGACATATACATAAATATGACAGTTTAAATACTTGAAAACAGTGTTTTGTAAGCTTTTGCATGCTTAAAACAGCAATTTTAACTTGATTTCACCAACACTAAACATTATACACTACAGAAACATGAATATGACAGTTTAAATACTTGAAAACTGCATTTTATATGTTTCTTCAAGCTGAAAACAGCAATTTTATCTTGATTTCACCAACATTAGCCATTATACACGACAGAAACATGATTATGACAGTTTATATACTTAAAAACAGTATTTTGTATGTTTTTGCAAGCTGAAACCAGCTATTTTATCTTGCTTTTGCAAACATAAGCCACTACACACGAAATATACATGAATATGACAGTTTAAATACTTGAAAACGGTGTTTTGTATGCTTTTGCATTCTTAAAACAGCAATTTTATCTTGATTTCACCAACATCAGCCATTATACGCGACAGAAACATGAATATGACAGTTTATATACTTGAAAACAGCAGTTTTAATGTTTTTGCAAGCTGAAAACAGATATTTTATCTTGATTTTGCAAACATATGCCATTACACACGACATATATATGAATATGACAGTTTAAATACTTGAACACAGCATTTTGAATGTTTTTGCAAGCTGAAAACAGCTGTTTTATCTTGATTTTGCAAACATAAGCAATTACACACGACATGTACATGAATATGACAGTTTAAATTCTTGAAAACGGTGTTTCGTATGCTTTTGCATGCTGAAAACAGCAATTTTATCTAGATTTCACCAACATCAGCCATTATACACGACAGTAACATGAATATGACAGTTTATATACTTAAAACAGCATTTTGAATGTTTTTGCAAGCTGAAAACAGCTATTTTATCTTGATTTTGCAAACATTAGCCATTACACACGACATATACATGAATATGACAGTTTAAATACTTTAAAACGTTGTTTTGTAAGCTTTTGCATGCTTAAAACAGCAATTTTATCTTGATTTCACCAACATTAGCCATTATACACGACAGAAACATGAATATAACAGTATAAATACTTAAAAACAGCATTATGTATGTTTTGCAAAATGAAAACAGCTATTATATCTTCATTTTGCAAACATAAGCCATTACACACGACATATACATAAATATGACAGTTTAAATACTTGAAAACTGTGTTTTGTATGCTTTTGCGAGCTTAAAACAGCAATTTTAACTTGATTTCACCAAAACTAAACATTACACACGACAAAAACATGAATATGTCAGTTTAAATACTTAAAAACAGCATTTTGTATGTTTTTGCAAGCTGAAAACAGCTATTTTATCTTGATTTTGCAAACATAAGCCATTACACACGACATATACATAAATATGACAGTTTAAATACTTGAAAACAGTTTTTTGTATGCTTTTGCGTGCTTAAAACAGCAATTTTAACTTGATTTCACCAAAACTAAACATTACACACGACAGAAACATGAATATGACAGTTTAAATACTTGAAAACAGCATTTTGTATGTTTTGCAAGCTAAAAACAGCTATTTTATCTTGATTTTGCAAACATAAGCCATTACGCACGACATATACATGAATATGACTGTTTAAATACTTGAAAACGGTGTTTTGTATGCTTTTGCATGCTAAAAAAGCAATTTTATCTTGATTTCACCAACATCAGCCATTATACGCGACAGAAACATGAATATGACAGTTTATATACTTGAAAACAGCAGTTTTGATGTGTTTGCAAGCTGAAAACAGATATTTTATCTTTATTTTGCAAACATAAGCCATTACACACGACATATACATGAATATGACGGTTTAAATACTTGAACACAGCACTTTGAATGTTTTTGCAAGCTGAAAACAGCTATTTTATCTTGATTTTGCAAACATAAGCCATTACACACGACATATACATGAATATGACAGTTTAAATACTTGAAAACGGTGTTTCGTATGCTTTTGCATGCTGAAAACAGCAATTTTATCTAGATTTCACCAACATCAGCCATTATACACGACAGAAACATGAATATGACAGTTTATATACTTAAAAACAGCATTTTGAATGTTTTTGCAAGCTGAAAACAGCTATTTTACCTTGATTTTGCAAACATTAGCCATTACACACGACATATACATGATGTGGCGACGCAGGTCTAAAACAAGTTGTAAATTTGTTCCGGACGACCGTGGTGCGTCTGTGTGCGTTGCGTTGCGTTGATAAAAATGAACTGCAAAAATAAATAACGAATAGGAAGTGGTGACGTGTCGAGGAAACGAAGTTGACCCAAAAAATGACTGAATAAATGAAGAACTCAGAAACAATAAATCGAATGTTGTAGGTATGGACACTCTTCACCTTGTAGGAGCGATCTACAAGGACTTACACAAAGGTAAAGCTCTTGGAAGATAGGAAAAAATAGGTAGGCCCACAAATGTTAATCAGGTAGTCGAAGCTAAAGCCTGAGAACTAACAACAGCAAAGTGTGAGGCAACACCGTAAATAAAGGCAAGAGTGAACGTCGAAGTGAATATATAAATTACGAGTCGATAAGCGACGTGATAATCAAAAATGACAAATAAAAATAAATACAGCGTAATAAATGATACATCAAACTCAAAGGAGTGTGAATAAGCGTGCAGCAAAGTGCAAGTAAACTAATCAGATTACTAAAATTAAATATAGTAAAAATACCAAAAATTAGCTTAAATAAAATATAAACTAAAGCGTAAATGTGCATAAAGCAGCGAAAATATATCCCAAAAAATATATATAAACTAGTAAATTAATTAAATAAGATCAAATAAATGATATATAACTGATATAAATATCAAACTAGATCGATTGCGTAACTAGATCAATCTCAAGTTAAGATGGCACAAAAAGGATGTGCGTAGCGTACAAATGATTGTAAAATAGTACAAAGTACTTACGTTTGTCCAGTAGTGTTATAATAACAGTAAGCGATACCTGACTACCAGAATTAGCATCAACTGTGCGTGTTCTAGATCAAATGCATGCAGTGGAAACTCAATGTCCAGCAGATCATAAAATGCATTCACTAAATCAGCAAGTGGAGAAATGTTATAAGCGATGCTAAAAGCTGTAAATAAAAGTAAATTAAACACAAATAAGCAGAAAATGAGCGATCATGACCATGTGGTCGCGTTGAGGTTAGATAAATTTAAAGCGATCCATAAAGCATATAAAACACAGATTAAGCACAAAAATTAAGCGTTTAAACTATATAGCGAATTAACTAGAGTTACTATAACTCTGAGTTAGCGTAAAAATGTAATATTAGAGCACAAGAACTCGTTTTAAAGCGTGGTGAAACAAAGTACAAGCGTTCCGTTCGAAGGACAAGCTAGAAGTCACTGGCGTTTGACACCTACAGTGTCGAAAAGAGTAATTAAAATCTAAATTACCGGCTGGTCAGTGCGAAGATGAATTGAAGCCAGGGACAAGGTTAAGCGAATTCACTATTCACACACAGATGGCGAGCGAGGTCTAAACATGCCGGCCGGCCAAAAACGGAGTTTTTTAGGACTCCTGAAGTGGTAAAGGAGGAAGTTCGACCACTGGTCTGGTCAGAACATCGGAGGAAATGATTCGGCATTATTGCATGCAGATCATTAGGATCTGATGACAGCGGACCCAAAGGTCTTGAATTTAAAATAGATTCAATTTCACAGAGTAGAGTATTAACTTCTTCGAGAGTTAATGTTTGAAAGCCGGCGACGCTGGAAATGTGAGATTTTACAGGTTTAATGCCAGCTTCCCAAAGTCCACCGAAGTGTGGAGCAGAGGCTGCGTTAAAATGCCATTGAGTCCCGTCGGAGGCAAGCCGATTGGACAGATACTCGTACTGAGTAGAGGCGACAAACTTCTGTAGATCAGTAAAATAACTTTTGGTACCGACAAAATAGGTACCTGAGTCGCTGTAGATATGCGAACAACTACCACGTCTGGTTAGAAAGCGTCGCAAAGCGAGAATGGAAGTGAAGTCCGACCATTCGACAGTAAGAGTGAATGGTAAATTTAACTTATCGAGTAAACTTGTCTTTAAGCGCGATAATAGAAGAGCACTACAGCGCTCTAGTCGAGGAAGAGAAATTCGTTTTAGAGGAGCGACTCTTGGTTTTGAAACGATTAAGTAAGATGTGCAACTGTGAGCATGTTCGGCGTGGATATACACAACAGCTGCGTACCCCGATTCGGAGGCGTCACAAAAGCCTATCAAGCTTAAAGTAGCGGATATTGTGTCGATGTGACGTGGTATCGTAAGAGTAGACAAGTTAGGCAGTTGAGATTTAAAGTTGCTCCAATTAGCAAGTATGTTTTCTGGAACCTCAGCGTCCCAGTCAGTGCCGGATACCCACAGATCCTGCATGATGCGTTTAGCGATCATTATGACGGGTGACAGCCAACCAATTGGATCAAAGATCCTTGCGATGTCAGATAAAATGGTGCGTTTGGTGACTGCGTGGTCAGGCAGATTGATGTTGTACTTAAAATGATCCAAGAATGGATTCCATGACAGGCCAAGGATTTTAATAGCGTCTTGATGTTCTTCATTCAAGAATGAAAATTCGCGGTGATCTTCGGGAATATTCTTAAGCAAGTCAGGATGATTACTTGTCCATTTGCGTAGCTCGAGACCAGCAGTGTTGAGCAATTGAATAAGTTCTTGCTGTAGAGCAAGAGCGTCTGACAGAGAATTGGCTCCACTTATTATGTCATCAACATATGTATCAGACAACAAAATATGTGCTGCGCGTGGGAAGTTCTTTTCTTCATCTGCAGCCAGTTGATGCAGTGTGCGGATGGCTAAGAACGGAGCACATTTGGTGCCGTATGTCACCGTATTGAGGATGTATGTCTGTGGTGGCATAGAAGGGTCAAAGCTCCATAAGATTTTTTGATATTCACGATGTTCATCGGAGATAAGAATCTGACGATACATCTGTCTGATGTCTGCAGTAAATATGACTTTATGGAGACGCGATCGCTGAATGATGGATGTCAATTCAGTTTGAAGAGCTGGACCAGATACTAAACAATCATTGAGAGACTTGTTGGTCGATGTCTTCTTCGATTCATTAAAAACAACTCGAAGCTTGGTGGACGAGTTTGTGTCTTTAAGAACTCCATGATGCGGTAAATAGAAGCCTTCATGTGAAGGATTAAGCTCTGGAGACAAAAGCGACATATGGTTTTGTTCCAGGTAATCGTTCATGAACTTGTAGTATTCAATTTGGAGTTCAGGATCGGATGCCAAGCGACGTTGTAAGACGTTAAAGCAACGTAATGCAGTAGGATAAGAATTTCCTAACTCGGGAGGGAATTGCGTGAAGAGTAATGGAACGACATAGCGTCCGGAATCCAATCTTTTATGATGAGACATAAAGAGATCGTTGGCGTGTCGATGTTCATCAGACATGACAGCGTGGTTTGGAATATCCTCGAGTTCCCAAAATTTTGATAGCGATGTGGAAACTGAATCTTGCACAGTTGTGAGTGTGTTGACTGGCAAGTTGGATGAGATAGAAAGTGGTCCTGAAACTATCCACCCCAAGGATGTTTCAACAGCGATGGGACCGTTTGCGATATTGCGTTTATGACCAGTGAGTAGGTCAAAATAGAGATCGGCACCTATTAAAACGTCAATGGGTGCAGGCGTTACAAAATCTGGATCAGCTAGCTGGAGCTGACAGAACTGATTAAGTAAATCAAATGGAAGTTGCGTTTTCGGTAGATTTTGTATAATCTGAGACACGATAATGGTTGACAGCGTATATGTTATATTATCGCAGTATGAAGAACACATACGTATCGTGGTAGTACCTCGAACAAGACTTGAAGCTGTGGTATTTCCGAATCCTGAAATACGAACGTCAGCAGGATGACTGGATAACTTCAAGCGACGTGAACAATCTTCCGTAATATATGATGACTCGCTACCGCTGTCTAGCAGTGCGCGAACTGATTGCCAAGAACCACAAGAATCTTGTACACGTATAACAGCTGTTCCTAGAATAACTAGAGAAGACACCGGGCTGTGGGCAAGTAGCGAAGTACAATTATTCTTCTCGACAGTCGTGGAGACTGGAGAGTTAGCGGGACTACTAGTTGTAGCTGGAGAATTGGATAGACTGCTGCTAGTAGCTGGACTTCCAGTTGACTTTGATGAAACGTTGCGTTGTTCAAAGTGCAAGAGCGTATGATGACGTTGATTGCATCTGCGACAATTGACTTTGGATTTACATTTTTGTGTCATGTGAAATGATGACAAGCAATTGCGACAACAATTATTGTTGCGAACGAAGTTGAAGCGTTTTGATGGTTCCATTTTCTCAAATAACTGACATTTGAAGAGAGCGTGCGGTTTGGAACAAGCGACACATTTAACTGTGTTAGTGGTTGATACAAAAGTAGACATATTCATTGGCTTTCGCCTTGACTGACTCTGATCGGGTTTGGATTTGTCTGAAGACAAGCAAGCAGGATTTATACTTTGCCATTGTTGTGACTGTATGAATTTATTGAGAAATTCCGTCAACTCGGCAAGAGTAGGTAAGTGATCTTTAGACAGCGTGCGTTCAAAATTATTTCGAGTTTGCGTATCAAGTTTTGTGACTAGAATGAAAGCTAGGACAGAGCTCCAATTATCTACCGGTTCGTTATTCGCCTTTAGAGCTTCAGTATGCTCATTAATTGAAGACACAAATTTATTAGCATTCGCATAAGTCATAGGAATGAGCTTTGGTAATTCAATTAATGTTTGCAAATGAAAGGACGAAATTAACCTTTTCTGTGCGTAGCGATCGGTCAACAACTTGATGGCGATAGGATAATTGTCGTCAGTCAGACTCAAATTTTTGACTAAAGCCAGCGGTTCTCCTTTCAGAACAGATTTTAAATACTGAAATTTTTGAGATGCGCGTAAACCGTCATTCTCGTCGATAGAGCTAGTGAAGAGATCATAAAAAGAATTCCAGTTTGCAATATCTCCAGAGAAATGAGGCAAATCTAATTTAGGAAGTCTAGTGAAAGTTTGCGACTGCGATGAGGTGTAAGAAGTAAATGCAGTATTTAACGGTTCAGCGTCTGAAGGTGGCTCTGCGAATGGAGGCTTTTTAAACTCAGCTTTAATTTTACGTGCCGTAGTAATGAAGTCGTCATATTCATTAAAGAGATCTTCTTGATTAGCAGCGTTGCTTGGGTGACTCATGAGAGCAATGTGGTTCGTTTCAAAATCTCGAACGCGATCATTTAACTCTGCGAATTGTATTTGAGCTTCAGGTAATTTGTCGGGATTTTTCTTCGATTGTTTCATGAGATTTTCCAGAGTTTGCAAGAAACGCATGGCGAAATCGCGACGAAGAGTAAGTGTAAGTTTATCAGCCATAATAGCGGTGAGACAGCGAAAAGAAAAAATGAAAATAATGTATCAAATGATGACACGACAGGGAACAACTCCCGATCCGGCGATGACACGACAGGGAACAACTCCCGATCCTAAATGACACGACAGGGAACAACTCCCGATCCGGCTCGAAGGACCAATGTGGCGACGCAGGTCTAAAACAAGTTGTAAATTTGTTCCGGACGACCGTGGTGCGTCTGTGTGCGTTGCGTTGCGTTGATAAAAATGAACTGCAAAAATAAATAACGAATAGGAAGTGGTGACGTGTCGAGGAAACGAAGTTGACCCAAAAAATGACTGAATAAATGAAGAACTCAGAAACAATAAATCGAATGTTGTAGGTATGGACACTCTTCACCTTGTAGGAGCGATCTACAAGGACTTACACAAAGGTAAAGCTCTTGGAAGATAGAAAAAAATAGGTAGGCCCACAAATGTTAATCAGGTAGTCGAAGCTAAAGCCTGAGAACTAACAACAGCAAAGTGTGAGGCAACACCGTAAATAAAGTCAAGAGTGAACGTCGAAGTGAATATATAAATTACGAGTCGATAAGCGACGTGATAATCAAAAATGACAAATAAAAATAAATACAGCGTAATAAATGATATATCAAACTCAAAGGAGTGTGAATAAGCGTGCAGCAAAGTGCAAGTAAACTAATCAGATTACTAAAATTAAATATAGTAAAAATACCAAAAATTAGCTTAAATAAAATATAAACTAAAGCGTAAATGTGCATAAAGCAGCGAAAATATATCCCAAAAAATATATATAAACTAGTAAATTAATTAAATAAGATCAAATAAATGATATATAACTGATATAAATATCAAACTAGATCGATTGCGTAACTAGATCAATCTCAAGTTAAGATGGCACAAAAAGGATGTGCGTAGCGTACAAATGATTGTAAAATAGTACAAAGTACTTACGTTTGTCCAGTAGTGTTATAATAACAGTAAGCGATACCTGACTACCAGAATTAGCATCAACTGTGCGTGTTCTAGATCAAATGCATGCAGTGGAAACTCAATGTCCAGCAGATCATAAAATGCATTCACTAAATCAGCAAGTGGAGAAATGTTATAAGCGATGCTAAAAGCTGTAAATAAAAGTAAATTAAACACAAATAAGCAGAAAATGAGCGATGATGACCATGTGGTCGCGTTGAGGTTAGATAAATTTAAAGCGATCCATTAAGCATATAAAACACAGATTAAGCACAAAAATTAAGCGTTTAAACTATATAGCGAATTAACTAGAGTTACTATAACTCTGAGTTAGCGTAAAAATGTAATATTAGAGCACAAGAACTCGTTTTAAAGCGTGGTGAAACAAAGTACAAGCGTTCCGTTCGAAGGACAAGCTAGAAGTCACTGGCGTTTGACACCTACAGTGTCGAAAAGAGTAATTAAAATCTAAATTACCGGCTGGTCAGTGCGAAGATGAATTGAAGCCAGGGACAAGGCTAAGCGAATTCACTATTCACACACAGATGGCGAGCGAGGTCTAAACACATGAATATGACAGTTTAAATACTTTAAAACTTAGTTTTGTATGCTTTTGCATGCTTCAAACAGCAACTTTATATTGATTTCACCAACATTAGCCATTATACACGACAGAAACATGAATATGACAGTTTAAATATTTGAAAACAGCATTTTGTATGTTTCTGGAAGCTGAAAACAGCTATTTTATCTTGATTTGGCAATCAAGCCAATACACACGACAAAAACATGAAAATGACAGTATAATACTTAAAAAAAGCATTTTGTATGTTTTTGCAAGCTGAAAAAAGCTACTTTATCTTGATTTTGCAAACATATGCCATTACACACAACATATCCATGAATATGACAGTTTAAATACTTGAAAACGGTGTTTTGTATGATTTTGCATGCTTTAAACAGCAATTTTATCTTGATTTCACCAACATTAGCCATTATACACGACAGAAACATGAATATGACAGTTTAAATACTTGAAAACAGCATCTTGTATGTTTCTGGAAGCTGAAAACAGCTATTTTATCTTGATTTTGCAATCAAGCCAATACACACGACAAAAACATGAATATGACAGTATAATACTTGAAAAAAGCATTTTTTATGTTTTTGCAAGCTGAAAAAAGCTATTTTATCTTGATTTTGCAAACATAAGCCATTACACACGACATATACATGAATATGACAGTTTAAATATTTAAACACAGCATTTTGAATGTTTTAGCAAACTGAAAACAGCTATTTTATCTTTGTTTTGCAAACATAAGCCATTACGCACTACAAATACATAAATATAATAGTTTAAATACTTGAAAACAGTGTTTTGTATGCTTTTGAATGCTTAAACAGCAATTTTAACTTGATTTCACCAACACTAAACATTATACACGTCAGAAATATGAATATGACATTTTAAATACTTGAAAACGGTGTTTTGTATGCTTTGCATGCTTAAAACAGCAAATTTATCTTGATTTCACCAACATTAGTAATTATACATGACAGAAACGTGAATATGACAGTTTAAATACTTGAAAACAGAATTTTGTATGTTTCTGGAAGCTCAAAACAGCTACTTTATCTTGATTTTGCAATCAAGCCAATACACACGACAAAAACATGAATATGACAGTATAATACTTGAAAACAGCATTTTGTATGTTTTTGCAAGCTGTAAACAGCAATTTTATTTTGATTTCACCAATATTAAACATTATACACGACAGAAACATGAATATGTCATTTGAAATACTTAAAAACAGCATTTTGTATGTTTTTGCAAACTGAAAACAGCTATTTTATTTTGATTTTGCAAACATACGCAATTACACACGACATATACATGAATATGACAGTTTAAATACTTGAAAACGGTGTTTTGTATGCTTTTGCATGCTTAAATCAGCAATTTTATTTTGATTTCACCCACATTAGCCATTATTTACGACATATACATGAATATGACAGTTTAAAAACTTAAATACGGTATTTTGTTTGCTTTTGCATGTTTAAATCAGCAATTTTATGTTGTTTTCACCAACATTAACCATTATTCACGACATATACATGAATATGACAGTTTAAAAAGTTGAAAACGGTATTTTGTATGCTTTTGCAAGCTTAAAACAGCAATTTAATCTTGATTTCACCAACATTAGCCATTATACACGACAGAAATATGAATATGATAGAACAAGAATATGACAATTTATATACTTAAAAACAGCATTTTGAATGTTTTTGCAAGCTGAAAACAGATATTTTATCTTGATTTTGCAAACATAAGCCATTACACACGACATATACATGAATATGACAGTTTAAATACTTGAAAACGATGTTTTGTATGTTTTTGCATGCTTAAAACAGCAATTTTATCTTGATTTCACCAACATTAAACATTATTCACGACAATAATATGAATATGACAGTTTATATACTTGAAAACAGCATTTTGTATGTTTTTGCAAGCTGAAAGCAGCTATTTTATCTTGATTTTGCAAACATAAGCCATTACACACGACATATACATAAATATGACAGTTTATATATTTGAACACAGAATTTGGAATGTTTTTGCAAACTGAAAACAGCTATTTTATCTTTATTTTGCAAACATAAGCCATTGCACGCGACATACACATAAATATGACAGTTTAAATACTTGAAAACAGTGTTTTGTATGCTTTTGCATGCTTAAAACAGCAATTTTATCTTGATTTCACCAACATCAGCCATTATACGCGACAGAAACATGAATATGACAGTTTATATACTTGAAAACAGCATTTTTAATGTTTTTGCAAGCTGAAAACAGATATTTTATCTTTATTTTGCAAACATAAGCCATTACACAAGACATATACATGAATATGACAGTTTAAATACTTAAACACAGCATTTTGAATGTTTTTGCAAGCTGAAAACAGCTGTTTTATCTTGATTTTGCAAACATAAGCCATTACACACGACTTATACATGAATATGACAGTTTAAATACTTGAAAACGATGTTTTGTATGCTTTTGCATGCTTAAAACAGCAATTTTATCTTGATTTCACCAACATTAAACATTATTCACGACAATAATATGAATATGTCAGTTTATATACTTGAAAACAGCATTTTGTATGTTTTTGCAAGCTGAAAAAAGCTATTTTATCTTGATTTTGCAAACATAAGCCATTACACACGACATATACATAAATATGACAGTTTAAATATTTGAACACAGCATTTGGAATGTTTTTGCAAACTGAAAACAGCTATTTTATCTTTATTTTGCAAACATAAGCCATTGCACGCGACATATACATAAATATGACAGTTTAAATACTTGAAAACAGTGTTTTGTATGCTTTTGCATGCTTAAAACAGCAATTTTATCTTGATTTCACCAACATTAGCCATTATACACGACAGAAACATGAATATGACAGTTTAAATACTTAAAAACAGCATTATGTATGTTTTGCAAGCTGAAAACAGCTACTTTATCTTAATTTTGCAAACATAAGCCATACACACAACATATCCATGAATATGACAGTTTAAATACTTGAAAACGGTATTTCATATGCTTTTGCATGCTTTAAACAGCAATTTTATCTTGATTTCACCAACATTAGCCATTATACACGACAGAAACATGATTATGACAGTTTATATACTTAAAAACAGTATTTTGTATGTTTTTGCAAGCTGAAAATAGCTATTTTATTTTGATTTTGCAAACATAAGCCACTACAAACGAAATATACATGAATATGACAGTTTAAATACTTGAAAACGGTGTTTTGTATGCTTTTGCAGGCTTAAAACAGCAATTTTATCTTGATTTCACCAACAATAGCCATTATACACGACAGAAACATGAATATGACAGTTTAAATACTTGAAAACAGCATTTTGTATGTTTCTGGAAACTGAAAACAGCTATTTTATCTTGATTTTGCAATCAAGTTAATACACACGACAAAAACATGAATATGACAGTATAATACTTGAAAACAGCATTTTGTATGTTTTTGCAAGCTGAAAAAAGCTATTTTATCTTGATTTTGCAAACATAAGCCATTACACACGACATATACATGAATATGACAGTTTAAATATTTGAACACAGCATTTAGATTGTTTTTGCAAACTGAAAACAGCTATTTTATCTTTATTTTGCAAAACATAAGCCATTACACACGACATATACATAAATATGACAGTTTAAATACTTGAAAATAGTGTTTTGTATGCTTTTGCATGCTTAAAACAGCAATTTTAACTTGATTTCACCAACACTAAACATTATACACGACAGAAACATGAATATGACAGTTTAAATACTTGAAAACTGCATTTTGTATGTTTCTTCAAGCTGAAAACAGCTATTTTATCTTGATTTTGCAAACATAAGCCATTACACACGATATATACATGAATATGACAATTTAAATACTTGAAAACGGTGTTTTGTATGCTTTTGCATTCTTAAAACAGCAATTTTATCTTGATTTCACCAACATCAGCCATTATACGCGACAGAAACATGAATATGACAGTTTATATACTTGAAAACAGCAGTTTTAATGTTTTTGCAAGCTGAAAACAGATATTTTATCTTTATTTTGCAAACATAAGCCATTACACACGACATATACAAGAAAATGACGGTTTAAATACTTGAACACAGTACTTTGAATGTTTTTGCAAGCTAAAAACAGCTGTTTTATCTTGATTTTGCAAACATAAGCCATTACACACGACAGATACATGAATATGACAGTTTAAATACTTGAAAACGGTGTTTCGTATGCTTTTGCATGCTGAAAACAGCAATTTTATCAAGATTTCACCAACATCAGCCATTATACACGACAGAAACATGAATATGACAGTTTATATACTTAAAAACAGCATTTTGAATGTTTTAGCAAGCTGAAAACAGCTGTTTTATCTTGATTTTGCAAACATAAGTCATTACACACGACATATACATGAATATGACAGTCTAAATACTTGAAAACGGTGTTTTGTATGCTTTTGCATGCTTAAAACAGCAATTTTATCTTGATTTCAACAACACTGTGTAACGTTTCAATCACAGAATAGAGATTGTAGCCAGTTACTTACCTGTAATATTTAAATTTTATAATTCTATCTTCGTTAAAATCAATATTATTTGCCTGATCATTTGGAGGTTACCATTTTATTTTGTTGACATTTGTTAATTAAATTTTAGTTGTTGTTAAACGCGCATCAGCAGCGCCACAACCGTTGCTAAAGGTTGTGTTACAGTAGTTCACTGACCTTCACAGTAGTTTTGCTTTAAATAAAAATCGTTTCTCGGTTGATATAAAATTTTATTAATTATATTATCGTACAATATTAACACCTGATATTTTCTTTTAATCCTAATTCATTACTTCCCCCAACTCTATTATTAACATATCAGAAATGTAACGTGTAGTTTAGTTCTTTTTTAAATATTAAATTATCGCGCAAAATCGTATCTTTCTCTTTTCTGCTTATGGGTTTGCGTATTCTTCCTTCCTTCTTTCTGAATCTTTTTCCCTCCAAAAATTGAGTAGAATACGAAGGACGTGAAAAAAAAAGTGAGAGAACGGCCGTGACTTAAGCCAGTTGGTTTTCGGTGGTAATTTTTTTTCGCTAAAGTTATTTCGCATGTTGCGAACCCTTTGTTGGGGAGTTGTTTAGTGAGAATTCTGTTTCTGTTCGCACGAAATATTTTTCGATTAACGTTTTAGACGTTATTTTGTTCGTGGAACACCCATTTCGGGGAATTAAATTATCGCGAGACTTAGTCCGCCATTTCGTCACCATCGACGATATTACGGCCAGTATCCACCCAGCTGCGAGGTACCTGATTACCATCATCAGAGCGACTGTTCCTGGTTCCCGGTGAAGTGTTCCTGGGGTGATCTCATCCCTGAGTAACCTGCCATTCCCGCGAGGTCATCACGCCATCAGTCCGGAAGCGACCAGTACACGCCTGAGCGTCTGCAGCTAAGTCATAAACTTTTATTGTTGTACAGCTTATTGTTGTACCGTTTTTGAATTTTTTTTACAACATATCACAGATCAAGCTCAATTCTTGGTGTAGCCTTAATTCTGTTTTATAGTTGGTTGAGCTGTAGTTTACAGCCATTTGTACTGTATTATTCAATTTCATGTCTCATGTAAACTTGCGAACAGCCTTAGTTAGCTGTCATTTTATTGTATTTTCTTTAAGTTTTGCATCGAATTTTTATGCGGATCGTTCTACTTTTCTTAGCCGCTGTAATTTCGTTTTCGCGACTTTCGCGCACGCGCTCGACTATTGTGAACCACGTTGATCAACGCGGGCGTATTCTAATTCTTTTGAATTTTAAGTGTATCTTTTTAATTTCGTCGAGTAGCACCGAAGCCGTAACGCGAGTTTACAGTGTGTTTGTAAATAATTGTTTGATGAGATTTCATTTAATCCAGATTTATTTTCCTACGAACATCCTCATAAAAAGTGCGGTGTATAGAACTAAATATTTTGGCTTTAATTATATTCAATCATTATTTTGTTTTATATTTCTAAATTTATTTTGTTCATTAAAGCCAATTCAAAATTACGGTTTGGTCTTTCATTATTTTGGGAAAATTATATTCAAAATTTCAGGATATAATAAAATAGTTTGTGTGCTTTCTTTATCTATGGTAAGTTGTAATTCACCGGTAAGTTTCTACTATTTGAAATAATTTTATTGCTGCGAGCCTCCGATCTGGTGCTCGTGAGCCACTCACCAATAGCCTACCAACCTTTCTTCAGCCTTATCCTTGCAATTCCTTCTCGCCTTTGTCGCCTTGTTATTTTGTTCCAGGTACCTTCGTGGTTGGGTACATGCTGGTATATTTCAACTACGTGGCGCCCTTATTTTTTTTTTGTTGTAATTACAACGAACCTCCCCGTCTTCGACTGAGCCAGCGGCCTCCATCTCTGGAGCTCGTAACAGCCACAAGTTGGTGTTACAAAATTTTGGCGCCCAACGTGGGGCCCTTTCAATCAAGAAAGGCTGACATATTTAACCTAATTTCCAATTGTGGGAAGTTGTGCTATTAATAAGAACTGGTCTTATTATATTTTTTTTGGTAGGAATTGTTTATCGTCATTTTTTCTTCCGGCAGCAGCTTACTATAGTTATACTTCTATATAATTTAATTGTATGTAGAGAAAAAAAATATTTATTTTTTTTTTGTGAAATCAATTGTTTATTTTGTTTCATATTATTGTTGGTTTATCGTTTTTCTACTGTGCCAAAATGGATATTCGTATCGATCCAAATAGGCTTCTTTCTGACGAGCTATCTTATGAGCTATTATTGCGCGGGTACCCTCATAAGGATACGGATCCGGTTAGAGACAAACGCACTAAGCTTCGGGAATGTTTGCGACGAGAACGATTGGGTGAAACTCTAGATAGTTCCAATTTTCCATTACTTCCCGAGTCTGAATTAAAAATTTGTCGGGAAAAATTAGACGGATTAAGCGGTATGGTTGAAAAATTTGATTTAGACAATTATCAGAATGAATATGCGCGACTTAGTACCAGACTTGCACATGTCTTTCACCGACTCAAACGTATTTCTCTTAGCGACGAAGAAAAGGATAAAAAAGTGTTGCACGGTGCTTTAATTACTAAATGTGATAAATTGTTGCTTAATATCAAATTGAAATTCTCGGCTAAAGCGTCTGCTATTTTGTACGCGGGACATGAAACCTCCATGACCGGTGATAACACGGTTGAGTCCGATGAAAATATTGATACAGATCTGGGCGAAACGGAACAATCGATTCCGAAAGCATCTTCGAGTCCTGGCCCTAGCTCAAACGAATTTGAAAAGCGAGTCACTCAAGCTATAGAAGCGATATCGGCAGCCTTAAGCGTATCGTGTAGATCGGAGCAAACTAATTCGGGCGGAATTCATAAATGGAATTTAAAATATAATGGTGATGCTAATTTGTCGAGTTTTCTGCAACGCATCGATGAAATGAGGCAGGCATGAGGCGTTAGTAAAAGTCAGCTATTTGCTTCCGCTGTAGAATTATTCTCTGGCCCAGCGTTAACCTGGTTTCGGTCGAAAAAGAGCATCATTGATTCTTGGGATGACTTAGTGATAGAATTGAAGCGCACCTTTCTTCCTTGGGATTACGAACTTAGCTTAAAGGATGAGATTCGCGATCGCACTCAGGGTGGTGATGAAAAAGTTGCCGTGTTCATTGCTAAAATGCAAGGGTTATTTGAAAGATTACCTGAAAAACCCAGTGAACGAGTACGTATAGCCAAAATTAAGCGCAATTTGCAACCTTACCTGCAACGCCAAGTTGTTAGAGAAAGATTTAATACCGTGGAGGAATTAGACGAATTATGTTGTGAACTCTAAGCCGCAGAAGCCCATACTCAACGTTTTAAAAATCCACCCTCAGCGAACCAAGCGTTAGAGCCAGATCTCGCCTATCATCGTCCGCGACCCTCGCCTAGACTTTTCGAAGCCCAATCACCATCTTCCTTAGCCCAAACGCAATCCACTCTCGCTCAAGCTGACATAGTCGATCAACGCGCAGCACAGCCACCATTTCGTTCAGTGTTAAAGTGCTGGAATTGTCAATCTATCGGTCACCGTTCCGTTAATTGTCCAGAACCGCCACGTATTCACTGTTTTAGATGCGGTAAGCCTGACGTCACTTCTCGTACTTGTCCTAAGTGTTCGGGAAACGCATCACGGAGGCAGTAAGTGGTCGCCATACGCCCATCTTACGTAATCTCGCGACCAAAACTAAAAACGAAAGTAGTTCCAATTCAAATAATCAGATGTCACATAAAGTAGCGGTTTTGGAATTTATTTTGTCACATTTAGAAAATGATCAAAGACCTTACCTAGAAATTACAATTTTTGGACATAAATTTGTTTGTTTATTAGATTCGGGAGCCTCTCGCTCTATCATTGGGAATACAGGTTGGGAAATAATTCGCAAGTTAGATATTTCTTTGAAATATGATGATAGTCCACACTGTAAAATAGCTAACAGTAGTTTATGCTCCAGTTTAGGATCTGTTACATTACCAGTACGTCTTATCGATCGCGTAAAATTAATTGACTTTTTGATCGTTCCTGATATTTCGAGTACCATTATTCTTGGAATGGATTTCTGGTGTGCCATGGATATTATTCCCGATCTTAAGCGTAAGGAATGGAAATTTGCCCCTGAACCTAATGTAAATTTAGAGTCAGTATTAACGTCACAAAGTGAACTTACGTCTGTTGAACATCAGCGCTTAAATGAAATATTAGACCGTAATTTCTCGCGTATGAAAACTTCTCTCGGCTGCACCACTCTGGTAAAACATGAAATAAAATTATTGAGCAATGACCCCATTAGACAACGCTACTACCCAGTTTCTCCCGTAATGCAGAGATATATTGACGAAGAACTCGATAAGATGTTAGCGGAAGGGATAATTGAACCCTCACGTAGTTCATGGTCGTCACCAATCTTAATGATTGCAAAGAAAGATGGAGGATATAGATTTTGCGTAGATCTTCGCAAAGTAAACCAGGTGACAAAGAAAGACGCGTACCCCATCCCCTACGTTTCCGCGATTCTGGATCGTTTACGAGGCGCAAAGTATCTAAGTTCTTTAGATATTAAATCTGCCTATTGGCAAATTCCGATGGAGGAGAGTAGCAAGGAATGTACTGCCTTCACTGTTCCAGGTAGAGGGTTGTACCATTTTAATCGCATGCCGTTTGGACTTACTAATGCCCCTGCCACCTGGCAACGCCTGATAGACCACGTATTGGGAGCCGATTTAGAACCATATGTCTTCGTCTATCTCGACGATATCGTCTTAATTTCGGAAACATTCGAACAGCATATGGAGATCCTACAAAAAATTTTTGATCGTTTGATTTCAGCGGGTTTAACGTTAAATCGCGAAAAATGTAAATTTTGTAGACAGGAGTTACATTACCTCGGTTATATTGTTAATAAACAAGGATTGCAAGTTGATCCTGAGAAAGTTCGAGCCATTCTTGATATCCGCGTGCCTACTTCCGTGTCTGAAGTTCGTCAATTCCTCGGTATGGCCTCTTGGTATCGGAGGTTCGTGGAAAATTTCTCGAGTATCAGCGCACCGCTCAATAATCTGTTACGTAAAGGTAGAAAATGGGTTTGGGACGATACATGCCAAAAATCTTTCGATAAACTCAAAGAATGTCTTGTTTCTTCACCAATTCTCACCTGTCCAGATTTTTCACGGCCCTTTACAGTTCAAACAGACGCCAGTTCATTCGGACTTGGTGCTGTGCTCACTCAAATGTTCCCTGAAGGTGAGAAAGTCGTCTGTTTCTTGAGTCGATCGCTA
This sequence comes from Poecilus cupreus, assembly GCA_963942605.1. Lineage (NCBI taxonomy): Eukaryota > Metazoa > Arthropoda > Insecta > Coleoptera > Carabidae > Poecilus > Poecilus cupreus. Next base: position 61,013 of record CAWWDY010001198.1, on the reverse strand, counting down.
AAGAAAGCCGAGCGTAACTATACCACGACAGAACGAGAGTGTCTTCCTGTAGTTTGGGCTCTCGATAAACTAAGACCGTATTTGGAAGGAGTAGAGTTTACAGTAATTACGGACCATCACTCGCTCGTTTGGTTAAACAACTTGAAAGATCCTTCCGGTCGTTTGTGTAGGTGGGCAGTAAAACTGCAACAACATAATTATAAAATCGTGCATCGGAAAGGGAAAGAACATCTTGTACCTGACTGCTTGTCGCGCACCGTCGAAACAGTTGACGCCGTGGATGAAGTTAATGATCTAGATCAGCCGCATGCGCCGGAGGATAAATGGTACCAGGCTATGGTTAAGAAAGTACAGACGCAACCACGTAAATATTCCGACTGGCGAATACACAATGGGAATCTTTATAAATATATTGCGCCTAGTATCCCAGAATTAATGGACGAAGATGAGTCGTGGAAGAAAGCAATCTCTAAGCCGTCACGAGCGGAGCTTATTAAATTAGCGCATGATGCACCGACTTCAGGGCATCCAGGTGTATCTAAAACATATAGAAAACTTCAGCAAAAATATTACTGGCCAAAAATGCGAGCTGATGTCGCCGCTTACATCCGAAAATGTCCTGTGTGTATGGCATATAAAGTTGTAAATAAACCACCTGCTGGATTTATGGGGTCTCGTCCAAAATTATCGCGGCCGTTTCAACTGATCAGCACAGACCTTGTCGGACCTCTGCCACAGACATCTCGTGGTTATCGCTTCATTTTGGTGGTAGCTGACTACTTCAGCAAATTTATTTTAACGTTTCCGTTGAGATCTGCCACCGCTAAAGCTGTAGTCGAACATATCGAGAATCAAGTATTTTTATTGTTTGGTGTGCCACAATTTATTATTTGCGATAACGGTGTTCAATACAAATCCACGGAATTTCGTAAACTATGCGAGCGATATGAGGTCAAGATTCTGTTTAATGCGTTGTATCATCCTCAGAACAATCCAGCTGAAAGAGTCAATCGAGTTATAAAGACTATGTTAGCTGCTTACGTCAAAGATAAACACAAAGATTGGGATAAATATTTACCTATGGCTAGTTGCGCTGTTATAACGCTGTCTCACGAAGTGACGGGATATACGCCGTATTTCATAAATTTCGGTAGGGAACACACACTATCGGGTACAGAATATCGCACTGCGGGCATTGAGGAAAACGGTTTGGTACGTTATGATCGCGAAAATATTCCTCAATTACGTCCTGCTGGCTTTAACAAAGTTTACGAGGAAGTACGGAAGAAACTCGCTGTCGCGTATAGTAGAAACAGTACTCAGTATAACCTACGGCGTAGAGCAGTAGAATTTGCACCAGGTCAAATAGTTTGGAGACCTAAGTATATCGGTCCTTTTGTGATAATAATAATTCTTTATTTAGATAGCCGTAGGCTAATTAATACAAAAATTACAATTAACTTGACAAAGAATACTTATCTAATAGTACATTCTGTTATAAATACGTAATAATTAAATATCTATACATTATTGCTTAATTATATATTCTTTTAAATACCTTTATATTTTTGGTGTCTCTTATATCACATGGTAGTATGTTATATCTAATCAATCCTTTACAAAACATGGAGTTACTAGTTTGACTCTTGTTCTGCTTTCTTACATAAAAATTATTTACTTGCCTGGTTTCGTAGCTATGAATTTCTTTAGTTAAATACAATTTATTTGACAGATATTCAGGAACCTTTTTATTAATCATTTTATAAATATAAAGCATCGTTTTAAATTCTATAAACTGTTTTACATTCATCCAATTTAGGGTTTCTAACATATATGTTATCTTCGTACTTTTCCTGCATTTTAAAATAGTCCTCATAGCTCTGTTTTGGAGAAGTTGTAATTTACTTACATCAGTTTGATTACATAAGTATAAGATAGTACAGCAGTATGTGAAATGAGGTAAAATAATTGCATTATATATTAACATTTTACACCATATCGAGAGGTTTTCACTTACTCTATACATAAAGTTAATCTTCTTAGAAATTTTTTTACATAAGTAATTTACATGCGCACTAAATTTCAATTTTCTATCTATAATAATGCCGAGATATTTCATCTCTTCTACAAATTCCATACTTTTGTTACCAATACTTATTATAAGATTATTATTATTGACTAAGTCTTTATATTTAACATCAGTAGCAATAATCATAGCTTTAGATTTGTTTACATTTAATTTCAATTTGTTAAGATTTAACCATTTATATACCAGATCGAGCTCAGTGTTTACAGTATTCATTAGCTCATTACCATCTTTGGAGTTATAATAAATTAGCGTGTCATCAGCAAATAGATGGATTTTACATTTATTGACAACATTTGGTAAATTATTTATATAAATAATAAATAATAATGGTCCCAAGACACTCCCTTGAGGTACACCCATATTATTGTAAATTTCACTGGATATAACATTATTAATTTTAACTCTCTGTCGCCTATTACACAGGTAACTCCTGAACCATTCTAGTTGTGTGTCTTTAATACCAAAATTACTCAACTTCTGCAATAGCTTATCATGATCTACAGTCTCAAAGGCTCTTTTAAAATCTAAGAATACGGCACAGACTATATAATTTTTATCAAGACTTTGTTTCCATTCATTTATGACACAATTTAACGCAGATTCGCAAGAATGATCTGTTCTAAAACCTGACTGGACGCTTGTAATTAAATTATTGTCATTGATAAATTTTATGAGCTGTTTTTGTACCACTAATTCTAATACTTTTTCACATGCCGGTAGCATATTTATTGGCCTGTATTCATCCACATTTTTCGTACCAGGTACTTTAGGAATGGGGCGAATTGTTGAAATTTTCAATTTTTCTGGAAAAACTCCATGCTCTAGTGAGCTATTAATAACATTTAATAATGGATACCCTAATATATGAAAAAACTCTTTAATTAATTTAAAATCAATATCATCAACACTTTTTTTATTTTTCTGAGAAAATATAATTGATTTTAATTCAGCTAAATTGATTGGTACAAATTCAAATATGTTATTGTTAATTATGTCCGCATTATCAGTTAAAGTATTAGTACTGAATGTTGTATCGATACTGTTAATAACATCTTTTATACTGTTTACATAATATTCATTGAAGACATTAACAATATCATGTGGTTCTTTAACATGAGCTCCGTTGTGAAAAATATCTTCTATATGTTTCGTGTCTTCTGTTGACACAATACCCTTTAGGGTTTTCCACATTTGTGTTGAATTATTTTTACAACTATCAATCTTTTTATTATAATACGATTGTTTTTCGGCTCTTAAAGTACGTGTTACAATATTACGTTTGTTTTTATAATGTTCCCAATCTACTAAGTCTTTTGTTAATAAGAATTTACTGTAGGCATTGTCTCGATTTTTAACAGCTACTTTCATATTATTGTTGTACCATTTATTATTATCTTCAGTTATTGTTCGTTCACTTGTACAAATTGATATACCGTTGTGTATATTTTCATATAACACCCTAAATAAGTCATTAACGTCACTTAAGTCATATCTCCAGTCACATCGTATGAGAAAGTCTTCCATTTCACTATGATTCAGTTTTTTTATTGTTTTAGAATTGTCACTTTTCACTTTTACTGTATTTGTATTTAATAAGTCTATAATTATTGTGTAGTGATCGGTGATTTTAGTTGTTTTGTCCACTTTACACTTAATATTACGATCATTGTTAAACACCAAATCTATTAACGATTTAGAGTTTATTGTAACTCGCGTGTATTCTTGCACCATTTGTTTAAGACCGTAATTCTGAGTTAATAGTTTTAATTTGTCACCATAAAAATTTTTATCGGACCAATCCAAATTAAAATCACCTAACATGATTAAGGTTTCACGTAATTCACTATTTTCTTCTAACCAGTTGTTAACGAAATTTAGAAATTCAGCATGGCTGCTATTGGGTGAGTGATAAATAGTTACTAATACGAAGTTTTGTTTTTCGTATTTCATTTTTACTTTCAAAAACCAAAAGTTTGATGATTCATTAATACATTCGGTTTCAAAGATTTTAACATCATTTCGTAAGTAAACTAATACACCGCCTGCATGCCTGCTTGTCGAATTACAACGTAATATTTTATAATTTTTTACTTGTATTTCTGAGTTATATACTTCGTCTGTTACTCTTGCTTCGCTAAGGCACAAGGCTATAGGATGTTCATGTTCCAATAGTTTTACAAATTCGTCTTTGTGTGCCAAGAAACTTTGAGCATTTAAGTATATAATATTTGAAGTCTTTTTAGTGTACTTTTGTTGCTATGCCAAATTTATTTTCCCTCTTTGAATATTTGCCTTCTTAATATATACTGGGCATCCTTTGTCAGTAGCAGTGTGATTGTAATCTAAATTTAACTTCAATTTTTTATTTGCCACGATGCAGTTAATGCATTTAATAATATTAGTGTTACATTCTGAAAATTTATGTTCACCTGCACATTTTCCACATGCTATTGTGTTTTTACAATCTCTCGCTTTATGGTTAAATCCTTGACAACTATAGCATCTCATTAGGTTTAGTTCTTCATATATTCTGCATCTACTCCATCCAATACTAAGTTTTCCTTCCTCCAGAATTTCGCTATATATATTTGAACCTACTTCAATTATAGCCATATATTTGTAATTTTTTCCCAAATTTTCAGAACGCGAAGTTCATCAGTATCTTTTATAAAGTTATCATTTTGTGCTCTTAAACAATCAATTAGTTGATTTTCTGACAATTTTTCTTGAATATCAATTATTTTTATTGTAGGTTTTCTTACTTTACTTAATTTCACTTCATAATTCTGTCCCAGTTTATTTTGTGCAACGTTCTCTAATTTTTTAATATCTCCTTTATTTTTGCATTTTATTGCTATACCCCCATCTTTCACATTTCTTACAGAAGACACTCCTACAGCTAATTCTGCTGGTTTTATTGTTTGTTGTATTTCTAATCTTGTTTTTGCAGAATCCTGGTTTGTTTTAGGTTTGATAATTACAGCTGGCGCATTAACAACTTGAGCGTATGAAATATTTGTTCCTTGATTTTGAGTAGCAGAATTTTGTGTAAGATTTTCTTTAATGAAGGTCTTTAGAGACTCAATTTCTCCTACATACTGTTTCAATGCATCAGTTACAATTTGTTTAACTACTGTTATTGTTACAACAGTTTCGTTCTCACAGTTGTTACAAAACCACTTAAAATTTTTGTACGCATTTATTGTTATATAATCCTTTTCCTTGATTCCTGCACATTTTAAATGGAACCAATTTTTGCAAGGTCCTTCGCATCCGATTATCTTATCACCGTTGAATTCTACTTGACAATTAAAACATTGTTTAGCTTCTTCACAATCTCCCATAGCCGAACTGTTTGATTGTCGCTGGAATCGTTAATTAGTAATCAAGGTAATCAATCGCGCTGACTAAATGAACGCTAAGCGCATCGTGCGCGTTGTACGGTGCACGTATGCAGTAACTTAGTAAAAATGTAACTGTCAATAATAACTCTTTTTATTACTTTGTATTATTGTATTACTATAACGAAATGATAAATGCAAATAACACGTATAGTTTAAGACACTATGTTAATAATACTGTTTATATTGAGATAAGGATTTTTTTACATCTCTTTACTTTAATTCAAAGCAAAAAGATACTCACAGACTTTAACACACTCTAACACACTCTTACGTACGTACGTATATAGAGCGTAAAGTTTCGTCTTGCACATATGAAATTCGAGATAATAATGGTAACATAAAAGGCATATGGCATGTGAATGACTTAAAACCTGGATTTAATAATACAGATAATCTACCTGTTATTTAATAATTTAATTCGTATTATGTTTTGTTTTTCTTAGTTCGTCAGTGTGAAAAAATTTCCCGTTAGAAATTTTTTCACAAGGAAGTTAGGGGGGACTTTGTAACGTTTCAATCACAGAATAGAGATAGTAGCCAGTTACTTACCTGTAATATTTAAATTTTATAATTCTATCTTCGTTAAAATCAATATTATTTGCCTGATCATTTGGAGGTTACCATTTTATTTTGTTGACATTTGTTAATTAAATTTTAGTTGTTGTTAAACGCGCATCAGCAGCGCCACAACCGTTTCTAAAGGTTGTGTTACAGTAGTTCACTGACCTTCACAGTAGTTTTGCTTTAAATAAAAATCGTTTCTCGGTTGATATAAAATTTTATTAATTATATTATCGTACAATATTAACACCTGATATTTTCTTTTAATCCTAATTCATTACTTCCCCCAACTCTATTATTAACATATCAGAAATGTAACGTGTAGTTTAGTTCTTTTTTAAATATTAAATTATCGCGCAAAATCGTATCTTTCTCTTTTCTGCTTATGGGTTTGCGTATTCTTCCTTCCTTCTTTCTGAATCTTTTTCCCTCCAAAAATTGAGTAGAATACGAAGGACGTGAAAAAAAAAAAGTGAGAGAACGGTCGTGACTTAAGCCAGTTGGTTTTCGGTGGTAATTTTTTTTCGCTAAAGTTATTTCGCATGTTGCGAACCCTTTGTTGGGGAGTTGTTTAGTGAGAATTTTGTTTCTGTTCGCACGAAATATTTTTCGATTAACGTTTTAGACGTTATTTTGTTCGTGGAACACCCATTTCGGGGAGTTAAATTATCGCGAGACTTAGTCCGCCATTTCGTCACCATCGACGATATTACGGCTAGTATCCACCCAGCTGCGAGGTACCTGATTACCATCATCAGAGAGACTGTTCCTGGTTCCCGGTGAAGTGTTCCTGGGGTGATCTCATCCCTGAGTAACCTGCCATTCCCGCGAGGTCATCACGCCATCAGTCCGGAAGCGACCAGTACACGCCTGAGCGTCTGCAGCTAAGTCATAAACTTTTATTGTTGTACAGCTTATTGTTGTACCGTTTTTGAATTTTTTTTACAACATATCACAGATCAAGCTCAATTCTTGGTGTAGCCTTAATTCTGTTTTATAGTTGGTTGAGCTGTAGTTTACAGCCATTTGTACTGTATTATTCAATTTCATGTCTCATGTAAACTTGCGAACAGCCTTAGTTAGCTGTCATTTTATTGTATTTTCTTTAAGTTTTGCGTCGAATTTTTATGCGGATCGTTCTACTTTTCTTAGCCGCTGTAATTTCGTTTTCGCGACTTTCGCGCACGCGCTCGACTATTGTGAACCACGTTGATCAACGCGGGCGTATTCTAATTCTTTTGAATTTTAAGTGTATCTTTTTAATTTCGTCGAGTAGCACCGAAGCCGTAACGCGAGTTTACAGTGTGTTTGTAAATAATTGTTTGATGAGATTTCATTTAATCCAGATTTATTTTCCTACGAACATCCTCATAAAAAGTGCGGTGTATAGAACTAAATATTTTGGCTTTAATTATATTCAATCATTATTTTGTTTTATATTTCTAAATTTATTTTGTTCATTAAAGCCAATTCAAAATTACGGTTTGGTCTTTCATTATTTTGGGGAAAATTATATTCAAAATTTCAGGATATAATAAAATAGTTTGTGTGCTTTCTTTATCTATGGTAAGTTGTAATTCACCGGTAAGTTTCTACTATTTGAAATAATTTTATTGCTGCGAGCCTCCGATCTGGTGCTCGTGAGCCACTCACCAATAGCCTACCAACCTTTCTTCAGCCTTATCCTTGCAATTCCTTCTCGCCTTTGTCGCCTTGTTATTTTGTTCCAGGTACCTTCGTGGTTGGGTACATGCTGGTATATTTCAACTACGTGGCGCCTTTATTTTTTTTGTTGTTGTAATTACAACGAACCTCCCCGTCTTCGACTGAGCCAGCGGCCTCCATCTCTGGAGCTCGTAACAGCCACAAGTTGGTGTTACAACTGAACATTATACACGACAGAAACATGAATATGACAGTTTAAATACTTGAAAACAGCATGTTGTATGTTTTTTCAAGTTAAAAACAGCTATTTTATCTTGATTTTGCAAACATAAGCCATTACACACGACATATACATGAATATGACAGTTTATATAAGTGAAAACGATGTTTCATATGCTTTTGCATGCTGAAAACAGCAATTTTATCTAGATTTCACCAACATTAGCCATTATACACGACAGAAACATGAATATGACAGTTTAAATACTTAAAAACAGCATTATGTATGTTTTGCAAGCTGAAAACAGCTACTTTATCTTAATTTTGCAAACATAAGCCATTACACACAACATATCCATGAATATGACAGTTTAAATACTTGAAAACGGTGTTTCATATGCTTTTGCAGGCTTAAAACAGCAATTTTATCTTGATTTCACCAACAATAGCCATTATACACGACAGAAACATGAATATGACAGTTTAAATACTTGAAAACAGCATTTTGTATGTTTCTGGAAACTGAAAACAGCTACTTTATCTTGATTTTGCAATCAAGTTAATACACACGACAAAAAAATGAATATGACAGTATAATACTTGAAAACAGCATTTTGTATGTTTTTTCAAGCTGAAAAAAGCTATTTTATCTTAATTTTGCAAACATAAGCCATTACACACGACATATACATGAATATGACAGTTTAAATATTTGAACACAGCATTTAGAATGTTTTTGCAAACTGAAAACAGCTATTTTATCTTTATTTTGCAAACATAAGCCATTACACACGACATATACATAAATATGACAGTTTAAATACTTGAAAACAGTGTTTTGTATGCTTTTGCATGCTTAAAACAGCAATTTTAACTTGATTTCACCAACACTACACGACAGAAACATGAATATGACAGTTTAAATACTTGAAAACTGCATTTTGTATGTTTCTTCAAGCTGAAAACAGCTATTTTATCTTGATTTTGCAAACATAAGCCATTACACACGACATGTACATGAATATGACAGTTTAAATTCTTGAAAACGGTGTTTCGTATGCTTTTGCATGCTGAAAACAGCAATTTTATCTAGATTTCACCAACATCAGCCATTATACACGACAGAAACATGAATATGACAGTTTATATACTTGAAAACAGCATTTTGAATGTTTTTGCAAGCTGAAAACAGCTATTTTACCTTGATTTTGCAAACATAAGCCATTACACACGACATATACATGAATATGACAGTTTAAATACTTTAAAACGTTGTTTTGTATGCTTTTGCATGCTTCAAACAGCAACTTTATATTGATTTCACCAACATTAGCCATTATACACGACAGAAACATGAATATGACAGTTTAAATATTTGAAAACAGCATTTTGTATGTTTTTGCAAGCTGAAAAAAGCTACTATATCTTGATTTTGCAAACATATGCCATTACACACAACATATCCATGAATATGACAGTTTAAATACTTGAAAACGGTGTTTTGTATGATTTTGCATGCTTTAAACAGCAATTTTATCTTGATTTCACCAACATTAGCCATTATACACGACAGAAACATAATTATGACAGTTTAAATACTTGAAAACCGTGTTTTGTATGCTTTTGCATGCTTAAAACAGCAATTTTATCTTGATTTCACCAACATCAGCCATTATACGCGACAGAAACATGAATATGACAGTTTATATACTTGAAAACAGCATTTTTAATGTTTTTGCAAGCTGAAAACAGGTATTTTATCTTTATTTTGCAAACATAAGCCATTACACAAGACATATACATGAATATGACAGTTTAAATACTTAAACACAGCATTTTGAATGTTTTTGCAAGCTGAAAACAGCTGTTTTATCTTGATTTTGCAAACATAAGTCATTACACACGACATATACATGAATATGACAGTTTAAATACTTGAAAACGGTGTTTTGTATGCTTTTGCATGCTTAAAACAGCAATTTTATCTTGATTTCAACAACACTGAACATTATACACGACAGAAACATGAATATGACAGTTTAAATACTTGAAAACAGCATGTTGTATGTTTTTTCAAGTTAAAAACAGCTATTTTATCTTGATTTTGCAAACATATGCCATTACACACGACATATACATGAATATGACAGTTTAAATACTTGAAAACGGTAATTCATATGCTTTTGCATGCTGAAAACAGCAATTTTATCTAGATTTCACCAACATTAGCCATTATACACGACAGAAACATGAATATGACAGTTTAAATACTTAAAAACAGCATTATGTATGTTTTGCAAGCTGAAAACAGCTACTTTATCTTAATTTTGCAAACATAAGCCATTACACACAACATATCCATGAATATGACAGTTTAAATACTTGAAAACGGTGTTTCATATGCTTTTGCATGCTTTAAACAGCAATTTTATCTTGATTTCACCAACATTAGCCATTATACACGACAGAAACATGATTATGACAGTTTATATACTTAAAAACAGTATTTTGTATGTTTTTGCAAGCTGAAACCAGCTATTTTATCTTGATTTTGCAAACATAAGCCACTAAACACGAAATATACATGAATATGACAGTTTAAATACTTGAAAACGGTGTTTTGTATGCTTTTGCAGGCTTAAAACAGCAATTTTATCTTGATTTCACCAACAATAGCCATTATACACGACAGAAACATGAATATGACAGTTTAAATACTTGAAAACAGCATTTTGTATGTTTCTGGAAACTGAAAACAGCTATTTTATCTTGATTTTGCAATCAAGTTAATACACACGACAAAAACATGAATATGACAGTATAATACTTGAAAACAGCATTTTGTATGTTTTTGCAAGCTGAAAAAAGCTATTTTATCTTGATTTTGCAAACATAAGCCATTACACACGACATATACATGAATATGACAGTTTAAATATTTGAACACAGCATTTAGAATGTTTTTGCAAACTGAAAACAGCTATTTTATCTTTATTTTGCAAACATAAGCCATTACACACGACATATACATAAATATGAGAGTTTAAATACTTGAAAACAGTGTTTTGTATGCTTTTGCATGCTTAAAACAGCAATTTTAACGTGATTTCACCAACACTAAACATTATACACGACAGAAACATGAATATGACAGTTTAAATACTTGAAAACTGCATTTTGTATGTTTCTTCAAGCTGAAAACAGCTATTTTATCTTGATTTTGCAAACATAAGCCATTACACACGACATATACATGAATATGACAATTTAAATACTTGAAAACGGTGTTTTGTATGCTTTTGCATTCTTAAAACAGCAATTTTGTCTTGATTTCACCAACATCAGCCATTATACGCGACAGAAACATGAATATGACAGTTTATATACTTGAAAACAGCAGTTTTAATGTTTTTGCAAGCTGAAAACAGATATTTTATCTTGATTTTGCAAACATATGCCATTACACACGACATATACATGAATATGACAGTTTAAATACTTGAACACAGCATTTTGAATGTTTTTGCAAGCTGAAAACAGCTGTTTTATCTTGATTTTGCAAACATAAGCCATTACACACGACATGTACATGAATATGACAGTTTAAATTCTTGAAAACGGTGTTTCGTATGCTTTTGCATGCTGAAAACAGCAATTTTATCTAGATTTCACCAATATCAGCCATTATACACGACAGAAACATGAATATGACAGATTATATACTTGAAAACAGCATTTTGAATGTTTTTGCAAGCTGAAAACAGCTATTTTACCTTCATTTTGCAAACATAAGCCATTACACACGACATATACATGAATATGACAGTTTAAATACTTTAAAACGTTGTTTTGTAAGCTTTTGCATGCTTCAAACAGCAATTTTATCTTGATTTCACCAACATTAGCCATTATACACGACAGAAACGTGAATATGACAGTTTAAATACTTAAAAACAGCATTGTGTATGTTTTGCAAGCTGAAAACAGCTACTTTATCTTGATTTTGCAAACATAAGCCATTACAAACAACATATCCATGAATATGACAGTTAAAATACTTGAAAACGGTGTTTTGTATGCTTTTGCATGCTTTAAACAGCAATTTTATCTTGATTTTACCAACATTAGCCATTATACATGACAGAAACATGAATATGACAGTTTAAATACTTGAAAACAGCATTTTGTATCTTTCTGGAAGCTGAAAACAGCTATTTTATCTTGATTTTGCAATCAAGCCAATACACACGACAAAAACATGAAAATGACAGTATAATATTTAAAAACAGCATTTTGTATATTTTTGCAAGCTGAAAACAGCAATTTTATCTTGATTTCACCAACATTAGCCATTATACACGAGAGAAACATGAATATGACAGTTTAAATACTTGAAAACAGTGTTTTGTATGCTTTTGCATGCTTAAAACAAAAATTTTATCTTGATTTCACCAACATCAGCCATTATACGCGACAGAAACATGACTATGACAGTTTATATACTTGAAAACAGCATTTTTAATGTTTTTGCAAGTTGAAAACAGGTATTTTATCTTTATTTTGCAAACATAAGCCATTACACAAGACATATACATGAATATGACAGTTTAAATACTTAAACACAGCATTTTGAATGTTTTTGCAAGCTGAAAACAGCTGTTTTATATTGATTTTGCAAACATAAGTCATTACACACGACATATACATGAATATGACAGTTTAAATACTTGAAAACGGTGTTTTGTATGCATTTGCATGCTTAAAACAGCAATTTTATCTTGATTTCAACAACACTGAACATTATACACGACAGAAACATGAATATGACAGTTTAAATACTTGAAAACAGCATGTTGTATGTTTTTTCAAGTTAAAAACAGCTATTTTATCTTGATTTTGCAAACATAAGCCATTACACACGACATATACATGAATATGACAGTTTATATACTTGAAAACGGTGTTTCATATGCTTTTGCATGCTAAAAACAGCAATTTTATCTAGATTTCACCAACATTAGCCATTATACACGACAGAAACATGAATATGACAGTTTAAATACTTAAAAACAGCATTATGTATGTTTTGCAAGCTGAAAACAGCTACTTTATCTTAATTTTGCAAACATAAGCCATTACACACAACATATCCATGAATATGACAGTTTAAATACTTGAAAACGGTGTTTCATATGCTTTTGCATGCTTTAAACAGCAATTTTATCTTGATTTCACCAACATTAACCATTATACACGACAGAAACATGATTATGACAGTTTATATACTTAAAAACAGTATTTTGTATGTTTTTGCAAGCTGAAACCAGCTATTTTATCTTAATTTTGCAAACATAAGCCACTACACACGAAATATACATGAATATGACAGTTTAAATACTTGAAAACGGTGTTTTGTATGCTTTTGCAGGCTTAAAACAGCAATTTTATCTTGATTTCACCAACAATAGCCATTATACACGACAGAAACATGAATATGACAGTTTAAATACTTGAAAACAGCATTTTGTATGTTTCTGGAAACTGAAAACAGCTATTTTATCTTGATATTGCAATCAAGTTAATACACACGACAAAAACATGAATATGACAGTATAATACTTGAATACAGCATTTTGTATGTTTTTGCAAGCTGAAAAAAGCTATTTTATCTTGATTTTGCAAACATAAGCCATTACACACTACATATACATGAATATGACAGTTTAAATATTTGAACACAGCATTTAGAATGTTTTTGCAAACTGAAAACAGCTATTTAATCTTTATTTTGCAAACATAAGCCATTACACACGACATATACATAAATATGACAGTTTAAATACTTGAAAACAGTGTTTTGTATGCTTTTGCATGCTTAAAACAGCAATTTTAACTTGATTTCACCAACACTAAACATTATACACGACAGAAACATGAATATGACAGTTTAAATACTTGAAAACTGCATTTTGTATGTTTCTTCAAGCTGAAAACAGCTATTTTATCTTGATTTTGCAAACATAAGCCATTACACACGACATATACATGAATATGACAATTTAAATACTTGAAAACGGTGTTTTGTATGCTTTTGCATTCTTAAAACAGCAATTTTATCTTGATTTCACCAACATCAGCCATTATACGCGACAGAAACATGAATATGACAGTTTATATACTTGAAAACAGCAGTTTTAATGTTTTTGCAAGCTGAAAACAGATATTTTATCTTGATTTTGCAAACATATGCCATTACACACGACATATACATGAATATGACAGTTTAAATACTTGAACACAGCATTTTGAATGGTTTTGCAAGCTGAAAGCAGCTGTTTTATCTTGATTTTGCAAACATAAGCCATTACACACGACATGTACATGAATATGACAGTTTAAATTCTTGAAAACGGTGTTTCGTATGCTTTTGCATGCTGAAAACAGCAATTTTATCTAGATTTCACCAACATCAGCCATTATACACGACAGAAATATGAATATGACAGTTTATATACTTGAAAACAGCATTTTGAATGTTTTTGCAAGCTGAAAACAGCTATTTTACCTTGATTTTGCAAACATAAGCCATTACACACGACATATACATGAATATGACAGTTTAAATACTTTAAAACGTTGTTTTGTAAGCTTTTGCATGCTTCAAACAGCAATTTTATCTTGATTTCACCAACATTAGTAATTATACACGACAGAAACGTGAATATGACAGTTTAAATACTTAAAAACAGCATTATGTATGTTTTGCAAGCTGAAAACAGCTACTTTATCTTGATTTTGCAAACATAAGCCATTACAAACAACATATCCATGAATATGACAGTTAAAATACTTGAAAACGGTGTTTTGTATGCTTTTGCATGCTTTAAACAGCAATTTTATCTTGATTTCACCAACATTAGCCATTATACATGACAGAAACATGAATATGACAGTTTGAATACTTAAAAACAGCATTATGTATGTTTTGCAAGCTGAAAACAGCTACTTTATCTTGATTTTGTTAACATAAGCTATTACATATGACATATACATGAATATGACAGTTTAAATACTTTAAAGCGTTGTTTTGTATGCTTTTGCATGCTTAAAACAGCAATTTTATCTTCATTTCACCAACATTAGCCATTATACTCGACAGAAACATGAATATGACAGTTTAAATACTTGAAAACAGCATTTTGTATGTTTCTGGAAGCTGCAATCAGCTATTTTATCTTGATTTTGCAATAAAGCCAATACACACGACAAAAACATGAATATTTATTTATTTATTTATTTATTTATATGACAGTATAATACTTGAAAACAGCATTTTGTATGTTTTTGCAAGCTGAAAAAAGCTATTTTATCTTGATTTTGCAAACATAAGCCATTACACACGACATATACATGAATATGACAGTTTAAATATTTAAACACAGCATTTTGAATGTTTTTGCAAACTGAGAACAGCTATTTTATCTTTGTTTTGCAAACATAAGCCATTACACACTACAAATACATAAATATGACAGTTTAAATACTTGAAAACAGTGTTTTGTATGCTTTTGCATGCTTAAACAGCAATTTTAACTTGATTTCACCAACACTAAACATTATACACGACAGAAATATGAATATGACATTTTAAATACTTGAAAACGGTGTTTTGTATGCTTTGCATGCTTAAAACAGCAAATTTATCTTGATTTCACCAACATTAGCCATTATACATGACAGAAACGTGAATATGACAGTTTAAACACTTGAAAACAGAATTTTGTATGTTTCTGGAAGCTCAAAACAGCTACTTTATCTTGATTTTGCAATCAAGACAATACACACGACAAAAACATGAATATGACAGTATAATACTTGAAAACAGCATTTTGTATGTTTTTGCAAGCTGTAAATAGCAATTTTATTTTGATTTCACCAATATTAAACATTATACACGACAGAAACAAGAATATGTCAGTTTAAATACTTAAAAACAGCATTTTGTATGTTTTTGTAAGCTGAAAACAGCTATTTTATCTTGATTTTGCAAACATTAGCCATTACACACGACATATACATGAATATGACAGTTTAAATACTTTAAAACGTTGTTTTGTAAGCTTTTGCATGCTTAAAACAGCAATTTTATCTTGATTTCACCAACATTAGCCATTATACACGACAGAAACATGAATATAACAGTATAAATACTTAAAAACAGCATTATGTATGTTTTGCAAAATGAAAACAGCTATTATATCTTCATTTTGCAAACATAAGCCATTACACACGACATATACATAAATATGACAGTTTAAATACTTGAAAACTGTGTTTTGTATGCTTTTGCATTCTTAAAACAGCAATTTTATCTTGATTTCACCAACATTAAACATTATACACGACAGAAACGTGAATATGACAGTTTAAATACTTGAAAACAGCATTATGTATGTTTCTGGAAGCTCAAAACAGCTATATTATCTTGATTTTGCAATCAAGCCATTACACACGACATATATATGAATATGACAGTTTAAATATTTGAACACGGCATTTTAAATGTTTTTGAAAACTGAAAACAGCTATTTTATCTTTATTTTGCAAACATAAGCCATTACACACGACATATACATAAATATGACAGTTTAAATACTTGAAAACAGTGTTTTGTATGCTTTTGCGTGCTTAAAACAGAAATTTTAACTTGATTTCACCAAAACTAAACATTACACACGACAGAAACATGAATATGACAGTTTAAATACTTGAAAACAGCATTTTGTATGTTTCGCAAGCTAAAAACAGCTATTTTATCTTGATTTTGCAAACATAAGCCATTACGCACGACATATACATGAATATGACTGTTTAAATACTTGAAAACGGTGTTTTGTATGCTTTTGCATGCTAAAAACAGCAATTTTTATCTTGATTTCGCCAACATCCAGTGGCGTCTCGTGGATTTTATAATAAGGCAAGCATTGACAAAGGGAAGTGAACAAAAATTGTGAAAAATAATGTTAATATCTTATTGCATTTTTAACAATAGTTGTTAATAACTTCATACGAGAAACAGATCTATCACTTGGAAATAAAGCTTTTTCTTCAACTATCGAAATGTTTTTCTAGCAAGTTTTTTTTATTGCACAAATGTCGTTCATTCTATTAAAATCTTTCAAAATTTATTTATAACAAATTTAATTCAGCAATAAACCTTATAAATAAAATTTACTTCTATTCTCTCCTTTCTTAATTTTAAACAGTAAATTATCTTCATAGAAGCACTTTAAAAACTGCTTTCAACTGAACGTTTACGGCGCATTATTCCCAGTATAGAAAGCTACATGTTCGACAATGTTCGGTGTACTGTAAGCATGGGCGGCGATGGCTAATGTTGGTTAAATCAAGATAAAATTGCAGTTTTAAGCATGCAAAACCATACAAAACACCGTTTTTATGTATACAAACTGTCATATTCATGTATATGTCGTGTATAATGACTTATGTTTGCAAAATCAAGATAAAAAAGCTGTTTTCAGCTTGCAAAAACATACAAAATGCTGTTTTCAAGTATTTAAACTGTCATTTTCATGTTTCTGTCGTGTATAATGGCTAATGTTTGTGAAATCAAAATAAAAATGCAGTTTTAATCATGCAAAAGCATACAAAACACCGTTTTTAAGTATACAAACTGTCATATTCATGTATATGTCGTGTGTAATGGCTTATGTTTGCAAAATCAAGATAAAATAGCTGTTTTCAGCTTGCAAAAACATACAAAATGCTGTTATCAAGTATTTAAACTGTCATATTCATGTTTTTGTCGTGTATAATGGCTAATGTTGGTGAAATCAAGATAAAATTGCAGTTTTAAGCATGCAAAAGCATACAAAACACCGTTTTTAAGTATACAAACTGTCATATTCATGAATATGTCGTGTGTAATGGCTTATGTTTGCAAAATCAAGATAATATAGCTGTTTTCAGCTTGCAAAAACATACAAAATGCTGTTTTCAAGTATTTAAACTGTCATATTCATGTTTCTGTCGTGTATAATGGCTAATGTTGGTGAAATCAAGATAAAATTGCAGTTTTAAGCATGCAAAAGCATACAAAACACCGTTTTTATGTATACAAACTGTCATATTCATGTATATGTCGCGTGTAATGGCTTATGTTTGCAAAATCAAGATAAAATAGCTGTTTTCAGCTTGCAAAAACATACAAAATGCTGTTTTCAAGTATGTAAACTGTCATATTCATGTTTCTGTTGTGTATAATGGCTAATGTTGGTGAAATCAAAATAAAATTGCAGTTTTAATCATGCAAAAGCATACAAAACACCGTTTTTAAGTATACAAACTGTCATATTCATGAATATGTCGTGTGTAATGGCTTATGTTTGCAAAATCAAGACAAAATAGCTGTTTTCAGCTTGCAAAAACATACAAAATGCTGTTTTCAAGTATTTAAACTGTCATATTCATGTTTTTGTCGTGTATAATGGCTAATGTTGGTGAAATCAAGATAAAATTGCAGTTTTAAGCATGCATCACACCGTTTTTAAGTACACAAACTGTCATATTCATGTATATGTCGTGTGTATTGGCTTATGTTTGCAAAATCAAGATAAAATAGCTGTTTTCAGCTTGCAAAAACATACAAAATGCTGTTTTCAAGTATATAAACTATCATATTCATGTTTCTGTCCTGTATAATGGCTAATGTTGGTGAAATCAAGATAAAATTGCAGTTTTAATCATGCAAAAGCATACAAAACACCGTTTTTAAGTATACAAACTGTCCTATTCATGTATATGTCGTTTGTAATGGCTTATGTTTGCAAAATCAAGATAAAATAACAGTTTTCAGCTTGAAAAAACATACAAAATGCTGTTTTCAAGTATTTTAACTGTCATATTAAAGTTTCTGGCGTGTACAATGGCTAATGTTGGTGAAATCAAGATAAAATTGATGTTTTAAGCATGCAAAAGCATACCAAACACCGTTTTTAAGTATACAAACTGTCAAATTCATGTATATGTCGTGTGTAATGGCTTATGTTTGCAAAATCATGTTAAATAGCTGTTTTCGGCTTGCAAAAACATACAAAATGCTGTTTTCAAGTATTTAAACTGTCATATTCATGTTTCTGTCGTTTATAATGGCTAATGTTGGTGAAATCAAAATATAATTGCTGCTTTAAGCATGCAAAAGCATAAAAAACACCGTTTTTAAGTATAAAAACTGTCATATTCATAAATATGTCGTGTGTAATGGCTTATGTTTGCAAAATCAAGACAAAATAGCTGTTTTCAGCTTGCAAAAACATACAAAATGCTGTTTTTAAGTATTTAAACAATCATATTTATGTTCTGTCGTGTATAATGGCTAATGTTGGTGAAATCAAGATAAAATTGCAGTTTGAAGCATGCAAAAGAATACAAAACCGTTTTTAAGTATACAAACTGTCATATTCATGTATATGTCGTGTGTAATGGCTTATGTTTGCAAAATCAAAATAAAATAGCTGTTTTCTGCTTGCAAAAACATACAAAATGCTGTTTTCAAGTATTTAAACTGTCATATTCATGTTTCTGTCGTGTATAATGGCTAATGTTGGTGAAATCAAGATAAAATTGCTGTTTTAGGCATGCAAAAGCATACAAAACACCGTTTTTAAGTATACAAACTGTCATATTCAAGTATATGTCGTGTGTAATGGCTTATGATTGCAAAACCAAGATAAAATAGCTGTCCTCAGCTTGCAAAAACATACAAAATGCTGTTTTCAAGTATTTAAACTGTCATATTCATGTTTCTGTCGTGTATAATGGCTAATGTTGGTGAAATCAAGATTAAATTGCAGTTTTAAGCATGCAAAAGCATACAAAACACCGTTTTTATGTATACAAACTGTCATATTCATGTATATGTCGCGTGTAATGGCTTAAGTTTTCAAAATCAAGATAAAATAGCTGTTTTCAGCTTGCAAAAACATACAAAATGTTGTTTTCAAGTATTTAAACTGTCATATTCACGTTTCTGTCGTGTATAATGACTAATGTTGATGAAATCAAGATAAAATTGCAGTTTTAAGCATGCAAAAGGATACAAAACACCGTTTTTAAGTACACAAACTGTCATATTCATGTATATGTCGTGTACAATGGCTTAAGTTTGCAAAATCAAGATAAAATAGCTGTTTTCAGCTTGCAAAAACATACAAATGCTGTTTTCAAGTATTTAAACTGTCATATTCATGTTTTTGTCGTGTATAATGGCTAATGTTGGTGAAATCAAGATAAAATTGCAGTTTTAAGCATGCATCACACCGTTTTTAAGTACACAAACTGTCATATTCATGTATATGTCGTGTGTATTGGCTTATGTTTGCAAAATCAAGATAAAATAGCTGTTTTCAGCTTGCAAAAACATACAAAATACTGTTTTCAAGTATATAAACTATCATATTCATGTTTCTGTCCTGTATAATGGCTAATGTTGGTGAAATCAAGATAAAATTGCTGTTTTAAGCATGCAAAAGCATACAAAACACCGTTTTTAAGTATACAAACTGTCAAATTCATGTATATGTCGTGTGTAATGGCTTATGTTTGCAAAATCATGTTAAATAGCTGTTTTCGGCTTGCAAAAACATACAAAATGCTGTTTTCAAGTATTTAAACTGTCATATTCATGTTTCTGTCGTTTATAATGGCTAATGTTGGTGAAATCAAAATATAATTGCTGCTTTAAGCATGCAAAAGCATAAAAAACACCGTTTTTAAGTATAAAAACTGTCATATTCATGAATATGTCGTGTGTAATGGCTTATGTTTGCAAAATCAAGACAAAATAGCTGTTTTCAGCTTGCAAAAACATACAAAATGCTGTTTTTAAGTATTTAAACAATCATATTTATGTTCTGTCGTGTATAATGGCTAATGTTGGTGAAATCAAGATAAAATTGCAGTTTGAAGCATGCAAAAGAATACAAAACCGTTTTTAAGTATACAAACTGTCATATTCATGTATATGTCGTGTGTAATGGCTTATGTTTGCAAAATCAAAATAAAATAGCTGTTTTCTGCTTGCAAAAACATACAAAATGCTGTTTTCAAGTATTTAAACTGTCATATTCATGTTTCTGTCGTGTATAATGGCTAATGTTGGTGAAATCAAGATAAAATTGCTGTTTTAAGCATGCAAAAGCATACAAAACACCGTTTTTAAGTATACAAACTGTCATATTCAAGTATATGTCGTGTGTAATGGCTTATGATTGCAAAATCAAGATAAAATAGCTGTCTTCAGCTTGCAAAAACATACAAAATGCTGTTTTCAAGTATTTAAACTGTCATATTCATGTTTGTGTCGTGTATAATGGCTAATGTTGGTGAAATCAAGATTAAATTGCAGTTTTAAGCATGCAAAAGCATACAAAACACCGTTTTTATGTATACAAACTGTCATATTCATGTATATGTCGCGTGTAATGGCTTATGTTTGCAAAATCAAGATAAAAATAGCTGTTTTCAGCTTGCAAAAACATACAAAATGTTGTTTTCAAGTATTTAAACTGTCAATTACAAAAAAAAATGGCGCCGGGTGATGTGCAAAGTAATAGTGCTCAAGTTAACAAGTGTAAAAAATGCAAACAAACCGCAATTAGCGGTGCTAAATATATAACGTGTGGTACTGTGTCTCATAATAGTTGTGTTAGACTATTAAAAAATATTAAAATTATTGACGACTGCAATATTAACTGTTGTGTAGTGGCTGACACTGAGGACCTTGATTCGTCTTTCACAAGTGCCACTGATGAAAGTTATAGTGCACTAAAAATTGAAATTAAATATTTAAAACAAATTGTCAACAATAAAGATTTTATTATACAAAGTCAAAGTGATCTAATTCTATCTTTAAAACAACAGATTAATTTATTGAATAAAAATTTAAATGCTAAAACGTCATCTCCGCCATCTTTCGATAAAATAAATAAAATTGTTGCTAACAAACAAACACCTGCAATATCGGCAAAGGCAACCCAAACAAGACAAGGTCAAGATACTGTCAAAATTGATAAACAAATTACTAAAGAAATTACACTGATGCCTTCTGAAACAACAAAAAATAACTTAATTGTTGTGAAAGATGTGACAACCAATATATCTGACATGAACAATGCAGCGAATCCTGCAACCAAATCAAGGATAAATAAACGTACTTCTATGTAGACTGTCATTGGTAATCTCACTTCTATCAATTCAGCATCTTTAAAGGCTGCTGAATCAAAACCAGCGTCCCTTCATGTGTATAAACTTCACCCTGATACCACTGAAGAGGAATTGAGAAATTTCCTACAGCCGTCTTTCCCGGAGGTCGCCTGTGAAAAATTAAATCCCAAATATCCGACATATTATTCTTTCTTTAAGGTGACAGTGTCTCAGTCAAATCGGGATAAAGCCTTGGATCCGTCCATTTGGCCCAGCGGAACTCATGTTAATAAATTTTTTCACCTAAGGGCCTCTCCAAAAGTTGTTTAACAAACAATATTATGGACAACATTGACTTTAATTTGTTAATTTTGAACTGTCAAGCGTTGTCATTTGATAAAGTGAACTTAATATTTTCTGAGTATATAACAAAGATAAACTTTTTAAAATTTTTATGTCTTACTGAGACTTGGAGCAACCAAACTAATATAGATACATTTCATTTTAGTAATTACTAGCGGTCCGACCTGCTTCGCAGGTCTGACCCCTAGGCTCCGCGTTACTGAAGACGATTACAACTGAAAATGTAAAAAAATAAATTGAGTAGTCTTAAATAACTTCCATTTAATACCAAATAATTGGCGAAGCAAGTTCGTCACCACGTTCCTCGCTTCCATGTTAGTGCATTGACAAAGAAAGCTCGTCACTTCGTTCCTCGCTTCCATGATACTACTTTGTGACAGTTGCGATTAAATCTCTTCCTTGAGAACTTTAATTTCATACCAAACACGGTAGGATTTAAATAACATTTATAAAAACAATTGACAATCGGCCAAAATAACTTTTTGATATTTGAGTTTAAATCCACTTCATGAGACTTTCATTTGATACCAAACACAGTAGGATTTAAATAACATTTATACAAAACAATTGACAATCGCCAAAAACAACTTTTTGATACTTAAGTTCAATCCTCCTCTGCGAGACCTTTAATTTGATTCCAAACACGGTAGGATTTAAATAACATTTATACAAAACAATTGACAATCGCCAAAAACAACTTTTTGATCCTTAAGTTCAAACGTCCTCTGCGAGACCTTTAATTTGATTCCAAACACGGTAGGATTTAAATAATATTTATGCAAAACAATTGACAATCGCCCAAAACCACTTTTTGATACTTGAGTACAAACGTCCTCTGCGAGACCTTTAATTTGATTCCAAAAACGGTAGGATTTACATAGTATTTATGAAAAACAATTGACGATCATCCACAACAACTTTTCGACACTTGAGTTCAAATCTCCTGCGTGAGACCTTTAATTTGATACCAAATACAGCAGTATTTATATAAAATTTATAAAAAAAACAGATGACGATCATCCAAAATAACTTTCTAACACTTTAGTTTAAATCTCCTCCGTGAAACCTGTAATTTGATACCAAACACGATTGTATTTAAATAACATATATAAAAAACAATTGATGATCGTTCAAAATAACTTATAGTCAATTCTACGAATTTAGATTAAAAATAAAATTCTTGATTATAAATATTTAAAGCCATCTTGAAAATAATTTTCAACCTTTTCATATTAGATAAGTAATTTTTATTATTTATACGTTACCGCCTAAAACACTTAAAAGCAACGAAGTTGACGAATAAGAGCATCTGTTATAAAGTATAGTCAAAGCGAAAATTTTTATTGAAAATTATTTTCTTATTTTTAAATTAACGTTTTAAAATTTTACCAAATATTAAACATGTACGTTCCATTATTCTAAACACAAATAAAATTACTAAACTTATCTAACATGTTTACAATTAAAGTAATTTATATTTAAAATTTCTAAGTGAACTGTCAATGAAATCCATAAATGTCACATTCATAGCAACGGGCACAATTCTTTTTATTTAAAATTGAACAAAAAGTACCACGGATAGTGTGATTTTGTAAATTTTGACTTTATTTATTTAATATCTTGCACATCATGAGTAAGAAAAATGTGAATTCATAAAAAGCACGTATTCCCAATCAAACTCTAATTGTCCGAAAATGTTTCACTCGAATCCATCAAATCGTCTAGGCTGTAGAGCTGCGCACAAATTGTGCAAATTTTCGGCCTTATTTATTTAATATCTCGCACATCATGTGTAAGAAAAATGTGAATTCATAAAAAGCACGTACTTCCAAACAAACTCTAAATGCCTGTAAAGGTTTCACTCGAATATATCAAACCATCTGGGCTCTAGAGCTGCGCACATATTTTATAAATTGGTTACTAAGCAGATGAAAGTATAGAGAATCCTAAGCTGATTAGTATATAGGACTAGCGGTCCGAACTGCTTCGCAGGTCTGACCCCTAGGCTCCGCGTCACTGAAGACGATTACAACTGAAAATGTAAAAAAATAAATTGAGTAGTCTTAAATAACTTCCATTTAATACCAAATAATTGGCGAAGCAAGTTCGTCACCACGTTCCTCGCTTCCATGTTAGTGCATTGACAAAGAAAGCTCGTCACTTCGTTCCTCGCTTCCATGATACTGCTTTGTGACAGTTGCGATTAAATCTCTTCCTTGAGAACTTTAATTTCATACCAAACACGGTAGGATTTAAATAACATTTATAAAAACAATTGACGATCGTCCAAAATAACTTTTTGATATTTGAGTTTAAATCCACTTCATGAGACTTTAATTTGATACCAAACACAGTAGGATTTAAATAACATTTATACAAAACAATTGACAATCGCCAAAAACAACTTTTTGATACTTAAGTTCAATCCTCCTCTGCGAGACCTTTAATTTGATTCCAAACACGGTAGGATTTAAATAACATTTATACAAAACAATTGACAATCGCCAAAAACAACTTTTTGATACTTAAGTTCAAACCTCCTCTGCGAGACCTTTAATTTGATTCCAAACACGGTAGCATTTAAATAACATTTGTACAAAACAATTGACAATCGCCCAAAACCACTTTTTGATACTTGAGTACAAACATCCCCTGCGAGACCTTTAATTTGATTCCAAACACGGTAGGATTTAAATAATATTTATGCAAAACAATTGACAATCGCCCTAAACCACTTTTTGATACTTGAGTACAAACGTCCTCTGCGAGACCTTTAATTTGATTCCAAACACGGTAGGATTTAAATAATATTTATGCAAAACAATTGACAATCGCCCTAAACCACTTTTAGATACTTGAGTACAAACGTCCTCTGCGAGACCTTTAATTTGATTCCAAACACGGTAGGATTTACATAGTATTTATGAAAAACAATTGACGATCATCCAAAACAACTTTTCGACACTTGAGTTCAAATCTCCTGCGTGAGACCTTTAATTTGATACCAAATACAGCAGTATTTATATAAAATTTATAAAAAAACAGATGACGATCATCCAAAATAACTTTCTAACACTTTAGTTTAAATCTCCTCCGTGAAACCTGTAATTTGATACCAAACACGATTGTATTTAAATAACATATATAAAAAACAATTGATGATCGTTCAAAATAACTTATAGTCAGTTCTACGAATTTAGATTAAAAAGAAAATTCTTGAGTATAAATATTTAAAGCCATCTTGAAAATAATTTTCAACCTTTTCATATTAGATAAGTAATTTTTATTATTTATACGTTACCGCCTAAAACACTTAAAAGCAACGAAGTTGACGAATAAGAGCATCTGTTATAAAGTATAGTCAAAGCGAAAATTTTTATTGAAAATTATTTTCTTATTTTTAAATTAACGTTTTAAAATTTTACCAAATATTAAACATGTACGTTCCATTATTCTAAACACAAATAAAATTACTAAACTTATCTAACATGTTTACAATTAAAGTAATTTATATTTAAAATTTCTAAGTGAACTGTCAATGAAATCCATAAATGTCACATTCATAGCAACGGGCGCAATTCTTTTTATTTAAAATTGAACAAAAAGTACCACGGATAGTGTGATTTTGTAAATTTTGACTTTATTTATTTAATATCTTGCACATCAAGTGTAAGAAAAATGTGAATTCATAAAAAGCACGTATTCCCAATCAAACTCTAATTGTCTGAAAATGTTTCATTCGAATCCATCAAATCGTCTAGGCTGTAGAGCTGCGCACAAATTGTGAAAATTTTCGGCCTTATTTATTTAATATCTCGCACATCATGTGTAAGAAAAATGTGAATTCATAAAAAGCACGTACTCCCAATCAAACTCTAAATGCCTGTAAAGGTTTCACTCGAATATATCAAACCATCTAGGCTCTAGAGCTGCGCACAAATTTTATAAATTGGTTACTAAGCAGATGAAAGTATAGAGAATCCTATTGCCGAATAGTATATTGGATTTTTATTATTTATACGTTACCGCCTAAAACACTTAAAAGCAACGAAGTTGACGAATAAGAGCATCTGTTATAAAGTATAGTCAAAGCGAAAATTTTTATTGAAAATTATTTTCTTATTTTTAAATTAACGTTTTAAAATTTTACCAAATATTAAACATGTACGTTCCATTATTCTAAACACAAATAAAATTACTAAACTTATCTAACATGTTTACAATTAAAGTAATTTATATTTAAAATTTCTAAGTGAACTGTCAATGAAATCCATAAATGTCACATTCATAGCAACGGGCACAATTCTTTTTATTTAAAATTGAACAAAAAGTACCACGGATAGTGTGATTTTGTAAATTTTGACTTTATTTATTTAATATCTTGCACATCATGAGTAAGAAAAATGTGAATTCATAAAAAGCACGTATTCCCAATCAAACTCTAATTGTCCGAAAATGTTTCACTCGAATCCATCAAATCGTCTAGGCTGTAGAGCTGCGCACAAATTGTGCAAATTTTCGGCCTTATTTATTTAATATTTAGCACATCATGTGTAAGAAAAATGTGAATTCATAAAAAGCACGTACTCCCAAACAAACTCTAAATGCCTGTAAAGGTTTCACTCGAATATATCAAACCATCTGGGCTCTAGAGCTGCGCACATATTTTATAAATTGGTTACTAAGCAGATGAAAGTATAGAGAATCCTAAGCTGATTAGTATATAGGATACATGCCTCTCTAATTTTTGTAGATCTCAATTCAGAGGTGGAGGGGTGGGAATCTGGTGCCATAACAGCATTTGTAAAGATGTTGATGTTATTGATATTTCTAATTTATGTATTGAAAAAGATTTTGAAGCCTGTGCCATTTTGTGGAAACCTGATTCCCAGAACCCAATTCTCATTATTAATGTTTACAGATCTCCAAGCTCTAATTACAAAATATTATGTGAAAATATCACTCTAGTCTTAGAACAGAACTATAAAGTTAATCATGATCTTATAATATGTGGAGATTTTAACCTAGATCCTGTTCGAGATGTTATTGAATTTAATTATTTATTTGCTATTTTAGCAACATATAATCTTTTTAACAAAATTGAAACTCCAACTAGAGGTAACAATAGATTGAATCATTGTTTTACTAATATTAATAGTTGTATTGCAGTAGTTCAGAAGAATTTTATATCTGACCATAATACTTTACTAGTAAAAATTAATTCTCATAAAACGGATGAGGCAGTCTGCTTTAGGAGAATTTTTAACGATGCTAAAGTTAATAATTTTTCTCAACAGCTACTAAGCGAAACATGGTCTGATGTTTTTACTAAATCTCTAACGGATGACGCTTTTGAATGTTTCTTTAATATTTTCAATTTCCATTTTAATAATAATTTCCCTTTGCAGAAAATAACATCAAAATACTGTAATAAGAAAGACTGGGTTGACCTAAATGTTGTCAATTCAAGTAACAATCTTAAATCATTATATCATTTGAAAAATAGTTTCCCAGAGCTTACCTCTGTCTATAAGAAAGCCAAAAAGGAACATAGTTTGCTGATAACAACTACTAAACGAAATTTTTTCCAGAATAAAATAATAAACTCAGGTAACATGTCGAAAAGCGCCTGGAACATCATAAACGCTAAGAGAAAGAATAAAGCTGATCTGGGTTTAAAAATATCTTATAATGACGAAATCATTGATGACCCTGAGATCGTTGCAAATATGTTCAACCATCATTTTAAGGAAGCACCCCTGAACATCTTAAATCGCATTCCGGTGGTCAACACATCAAATGGGCACAGAAATGGTAATCATTTTTCCTCTAATCTTTTCTTGAACCCTTTCACTGAAACAGAATTATTTGAAACAATTTTAAACAAACTAAAAAATAAAAATTCAAGTGGGCCTGATAATGTGCCAAATTTTATTATTCGTAAAGTTGCGCATCTTATTGCTGAGCCTCTAACTTATATTATTAATTTATCATTTCAAAACGGTACTTTCCCGGCAAGTTTAAAATCGAATAAAGTAATTCCTGTTTACAAAAAAGGTGAAAAAACAAGTCTGGATAATTACAGGCCTATAGCTTTAACCTCGGGGTTTTCAAAGATTTTTGAATATTGTTTTTTGAATAGACTTGATTGCTTTCTAAACCAAAACTGTATTATTAATAATAATCAGTTCGGATTTAGAACAAATAGTTCAACTATCGATGCTTTACACTGTTTTTATAATAATATTATTCAAAATCTAAATAATGGGGAACACCCAATTGGTATATTATGTGATTTAAGTAAAGCTTTTGACTGTGTTAATCATTCCCGCTTGTTAGATAAGCTAGAGTGCGTAGGTGTTCGTGGGGTTGCCTTAAATTGGATTGCTACCTTTTTATCAAACAGACACCAATTCGTGTCTCTTAACTACACTAATAAGCAGTCGACTAATTATTTTGTTCAGTCTAACTTAGCATTAATTGATGTAGGTCTTCCACAGGGTACTGTACTTGCTCCAGTTCTATTTACTATTTATATAAATGACTTATGTACAGTACTTTCTGATGATTGCATTCCTATTTTGTATGCCGATGATAGTACTATAATCATTTCGGACCCGGATAAAGATATTTTAATTAACAAATGCAATCACACCGTTCAGTCCCTAACTTCATGGTGTTGTGAAAATAAGTTATTTTTAAATAGTTCTAAAACAAAAATTCTTCATTTTCACATGAATCCCAATAACAATAATAATATTAACATTCGTTTTGGAGATAGCTTTAAAGGTACCGACAAATCAGCTCGTTTATTGGGTATGCTAGTAACTGATACCCTAAACTGGAATCCTCACTGTGACGATCTTATTATCAAACTTAATTCGACCTGTTATCAAATACGACATTTAAAAGAATATTTAAATATTAATCAACTTTTAATTTTTTACTTTGCTTGCGTTGAGTCTCGCATACGTTATGGTATTTCCTTTTGGGGCGCTTCTAATGCTGCTCACAAAGTTTTTATAGCTCAAAAGAGAATTTTAAGATGTATCGCAGGAATCAGTCAAAGAACATCCTGTAGAGATATTTTTAAAAAATTTAATATTTTAAGTTTAACTTGCATCTATATTTGGGAAATAAGCAATTTTATTTTCAAGAATAAAACATCGTTTACCATGATTTAAGAGTTGCATCAACATAACACAAGAAAAAGAAATAATTTATACGTTCCTACTTCTAAGTTAAATGTTGTAAAAAATTCTCCTAACCGGATTGGTTTACAAATTTTTAACAAACTGCCCGATGTCATTAAATCAGAGATTAACTCTAGAAAATTCAAAAAAAGTCTAAAATTGTTCCTTCTGCATTACAACTTCTATGATTTAAATGAATTTTTTAATTTATAATTTATTTAACTTTTGTATCTGTTTATATATTTTATTTGTGACGTTTTCTATATACAATGTATTGTATCCTCAGAAAATAAATCATTATTATTATTATTATTATTATTATTATTATATTCATGTTTCGGTCGTGTATAATGGCTAATGTTGGTGAAATCAAGATAAAATTGCGGTTTTAAGCATGCAAAAGCATACAAAACACCGTTTTTATGTA
The DNA here is from genome assembly GCA_963942605.1 of Poecilus cupreus. Taxonomy (NCBI): domain Eukaryota; kingdom Metazoa; phylum Arthropoda; class Insecta; order Coleoptera; family Carabidae; genus Poecilus; species Poecilus cupreus. The sequence goes on along the minus strand of CAWWDY010001198.1, from coordinate 30,869 downwards.
TACAAACTGTCATATTCATGTATATGTCGCGTGTAATGGCTTATGTTTGCAAAATCAAGATAAAATAGCTGTTTTCAGCTTGCAAAAACATACAAAATGCTGTTTTCAAGTATTTAAACTGTCATATTCATGTTTCTGTCGTGTATAATGGCTAATGTTGGTGAAATCAAAATAAAATTGCAGTTTTAATCATGCAAAAGCATACAAAACACCGTTTTTAAGTATACAAACTGTCCTATTCATGTATATGTCGTTTGTAATGGCTTATGTTTGCAAAATCAAGATAACATATCAGTTTTCAGCTTGAAAAAACATACAAAATGCTGTTTTTAAGTATTTTAACTGTCATATTAAAGTTTCTGTCGTGTATAATGGCTAATGTTGGTGAAATCAAGATAAAATTGCTGTTTTAAGCATGCAAAAGCATACAAAACACCGTTTTTAAGTATACAAACTGTCAAATTCATGTATATGTCATGTGTAATGGCTTATGTTTGCAAAATCATGTTAAATAGCTGTTTTCAGCTTGCAAAAACATACAAAATGCTGTTTTCAACTATTTAAACTGTCATATTCATGTTTCTGTCGTTTATAATGGCTAATGTTGGTGGAATCAAAATATAATTGCTGCTTTAAGCATGCAAAAGCATAAAAAACACCGTTTTTAAGTATAAAAACTGTCATATACATGAATATGTCGTATGTTTGCAAAATCAAGACAAAATAGCTGTTTTCAGCTTGCAAAAACATACAAAATGCTGTTTTTAAGTATTTAAACAATCATATTTATGTTCTGTCGTGTAAAATGGCTAATTTTGGTGAAATCAAGATAAAATTGCAGTTTGAAGCATGCAAAAGAATACAAAACCGTTTTTAAGTATACAAACTGTCATATTCATGTATATGTCGTGTGTAATGGCTTATGTTTGCAAAATCAAAATAAAATAGCTATTTTCTGCTTGAAAAAACATACAAAATGCTGTTTTCAAGTATTTAAACTGTCATATTCATGTTTCTGTCGTGTATAATGGCTAATGTTGGTGAAATCAAGATAAAATTGCTGTTTTAAGCATGCAAAAGCATACAAAACACCGTTTTTAAGTATACAAACTGTCATATTCAAGTATATGTCGTGTGTAATGGCTTATGATTGCAAAATCAAGATAAAATAGCTGTCTTCAGCTTGCAAAAACATTCAAAATGCTGTTTTCAAATATTTAAACTATCATATTCATGTTTCTGTCGTGTATAATGGCTAATGTTGGTGAAATCAAGATTAAATAGCAGTTTTAAGCATGCAAAAGCATACAAAACACCGTTTTTTATGTATACAAACTGTCATATTCATGTATATGTCGCGTGTAATGGCTTATGTTTGCAAAATCAAGATAAAATAGCTGTTTTCAGCTTGCAAAAACATACAAAATGTTGTTTTCAAGTATTTAAACTGTCATATTCACGTTTCTGTCGTGTAAAATGACTAATGTTAATGAAATCAAGATAAAATTGCAGTTTTAAGCATGCAAAAGGATACAAAACACCGTTTTTAAGTACACAAACTGTCATATTCATGTATATGTCGTGTGTAATGGCTTATGTTTGCAAAATCAAGATAAAATAGCTGTTTTCAGCTTGCAAAAACATACAAAATGCTGTTTTCAAGTATTTAAACTGTCATATTCATGTTTTTGTCGTGTATAATGGCTAATGTTGGTGAAATCAAGATAAAATTGCAGTTTTAAGCATGCATCACACCGTTTTTAAGTACACAAACTGTCATATTCATGTATATGTCCTGTGTATTGGCTTATGTTTGCAAAATCAAGATAAAATAGCTGTTTTCAGCTTGCAAAAACATACAAAATGCTGTTTTCAAGTATATAAACTATCATATTGCATCAACATAACACAAGAAAAAGAAATAATTTATACGTTCCTACTTCTAAGTTAAATGTTGTAAAAAATTCTCCTAACCGGATTGGTTTACAAATTTTTAACAAACTGCCCGATGTCATTAAATCAGAGATTAACTCTAGAAAATTCAAAAAAAGTCTAAAATTGTTCCTTCTGCATTACAACTTCTATGATTTAAATGAATTTTTTAATTTATAATTTATTTAACTTTTGTATCTGTTTATATATTTTATTTGTGACGTTTTCTATATACAATGTATTGTATCCTCAGAAAATAAATCATTATTATTATTATTATTATTATTTTTATATTCATGTTTCTGTCGTGTATAATGGCTAATGTTGGTGAAATCAAGATAAAATTGCAGTTTTAAGCATGCAAAAGCATACAAAACACCGTTTTTATGTATACAAACTGTCATATTCATGTATATGTCGCGTGTAATGGCTTATGTTTGCAAAATCAAGATAAAATAGCTGTTTTCAGCTTGCAAAAACATACAAAATGCTGTTTTCAAGTATTTAAACTGTCATTTTCATGTTTCTGTCGTGTAAAATGACTAATGTTAATGAAATCAAGATAAAATTGCAGTTTTAAGCATGCAAAAGGATACAAAACACCGTTTTTAAGTACACAAACTGTCATATTCATGTATATGTCGTGTGTAATGGCTTATGTTTGCAAAATCAAGATAAAATAGCTGTTTTCAGCTTGCAAAAACATACAAAATGCTGTTTTCAAGTATTTAAACTGTCATATTCATGTTTTTGTCGTGTATAATGGCTAATGTTGGTGAAATCAAGATAAAATTGCAGTTTTAAGCATGCATCACACCGTTTTTAAGTACACAAACTGTCATATTCATGTATATGTCCTGTGTATTGGCTTATGTTTGCAAAATCAAGATGAAATAGCTGTTTTCAGCTTGCAAAAACATACAAAATGCTGTTTTCAAGTATATAAACTATCATATTGCATCAACATAACACAAGAAAAAGAAATAATTTATACGTTCCTACTTCTAAGTTAAATGTTGTAAAAAATTCTCCTAACCGGATTGGTTTACAAATTTTTAACAAACTGCCCGATGTCATTAAATCAGAGATTAACTCTAGAAAATTCAAAAAAAGTCTAAAATTGTTCCTTCTGCATTACAACTTCTATGATTTAAATGAATTTTTTAATTTATAATTTATTTAACTTTTTTGTATCTGTTTATATATTTTATTTGTGACGTTTTCTATATACAATGTATTGTATCCTCAGAAAATAAATCATTATTATTATTATTATTATTATTTTTATATTCATGTTTCTGTCGTGTATAATGGCTAATGTTGGTGAAATCAAGATAAAATTGCAGTTTTAAGCATGCAAAAGCATACAAAACACCGTTTTTATGTATACAAACTGTCATATTCATGTATATGTCGCGTGTAATGGCTTATGTTTGCAAAATCAAGATAAAATAGCTGTTTTCAGCTTGCAAAAACATACAAAATGCTGTTTTCAAGTATTTAAACTGTCATTTTCATGTTTCTGTCGTGTATAATGGCTAATGTTGGTGAAATCAAAATAAAATTGCAGTTTTAATCATGCAAAAGCATACAAAACACCGTTTTTAAGTATACAAACTGTCCTATTCATGTATATGTCGTTTGTAATGGCTTATGTTTGCAAAATCAAGATAACATATCAGTTTTCAGCTTGCAAAAACATACAAAATGCTGTTTACAAGTATTTTAACTGTCATATTAAAGTTTCTGTCGTGAATAATGGCTAATGTTGGTGAAATCAAGATAAAATTGCTGTTTTAAGCATGCAAAAGCATACAAAACACCGTTTTTAAGTATACAAACTGTCAAATTCATGTATATGTCATGTGTAATGGCTTATGTTTGCAAAATCATGTTAAATAGCTGTTTTCAGCTTGCAAAAACATACAAAATGCTGTTTTTAAGTATTTAAACTGTCATATTCATGTTTCTGTCGTTTATAATGGCTAATGTTGGTGAAATCAAAATATAATTGCTGCTTTAAGCATGCAAAAGCATAAAAAACACCGTTTTTAAGTATAAAAACTGTCATATACATGAATATGTCGTGTGTAATGGCTTATGTTTGCAAAATCAAGACAAAATAGCTGTTTTCAGCTTGCAAAAACATACAAAATGCTGTTTTTAAGTATTTAAACAATCATATTTATGTTCTGTCGTGTAAAATGGCTAATTTTGGTGAAATCAAGATAAAATTGCAGTTTGAAGCATGCAAAAGAATACAAAACCGTTTTTAAGTATACAAACTGTCATATTCATGTATATGTCGTGTGTAATGGCTTATGTTTGCAAAATCAAAATAAAATAGCTGTTTTCTGCTTGCAAAAACATACAAAATGCTGTTTACAAGTATTTAAACTGTCATATTCATGTTTTTGTCGTGTATAATGGCTAAATGCTGGTGAATTCAAGATAAAATTGCTGTTTTAAGAATGCAAAAGCATACAAAACACCGTTTTAAGTATACAAACTGTCATATTCAAGTATATGTCGTGTGTAATGGCTTATGATTGCAAAATCAAGATAAAATAGCTGTCTTCAGCTTGCAAAAACATACAAAATGCTGTTTTCAAGTATTTAAACTGTCATATTCATGTTTCTGTCGTGTATAATGGCTAATGTTGGTGAAATCAAGATTAAATTGCAGTTTTAAGCATGCAAAAGCATACAAAACACCGTTTTTATGTATACAAACTGTCATATTCATGTATATGTCGCGCGTAATGGCTTATGTTTGCAAAATCAAGATAAAATAGCTGTTTTAAGCTTGCAAAAACATACAAAATGCTGTTTTCAAGTATTTAAACTGTCATATTCATGTTCTTGTCGTGTATAATGGCTAATGTTGGTGAAATCAAGATAAAATTGCAGTTTTAAGCATGCATCACACCGTTTTAAGTACACAAACTGTCCTATTCATGTATATGTCGTGTGTATTGGCTTATGTTTGCAAAATCAAGATAAAATAGCTGTTTTCAGCTTGAAAAAACATACAAAATGCTGTTTTCAAGTATTTAAACTGTCATATTCATGTTTCTGTTGTGTATAATGGCTAATGTTGGTGAAATCAAGATAAAATTGCAGTTTTAAGCATGCAAAAGCATACAAAACACCGTTTTTATGTATACAAACTGTCATATTCATGTATATGTCGTGTGTAATGGCTTATGTTTGCAAAATCAAGATAAAATAGCTGTTTTCAGCTTGCAAAAACATACAAAATGCTGTTTTCAAGTATTTAAACTGTCATATTCATGTTTTTGTCGTGTATAATGGCTAATGTTGGTGAAATCAAGATAAAATTGCAGTTTTAAGCATGCATCACACCGTTTTAAGTACACAAACTGTCCTATTCATGTATATGTCGTGTGTATTGGCTTATGTTTGCAAAATCAAGATAAAATAGCTGTTTTCAGCTTGCAAAAACATACAAAATGCTGTTTTCAAGTATTTAAACTGTCATATTCATGTTTCTGTCGTGTATAATGGCTAATGTTGGTGAAATCAAGATAAAATTGCAGTTTTAAGCATGCAAAAGCATATAAAACACCGTTTTTATGTATACAAACTGTCATATTCATGTATATGTCGCGTGTAATGGCTTAAGTTTTCAAAATCAAGATAAAATAGCTGTTTTCAGCTTGCAAAAACATACAAAATGTTGTTTTCAAGTATTTAAACTGTCATATTCACGTTTCTGTCGTGTATAATGACTAATGTTGATGAAATCAAGATAAAATTGCAGTTTTAAGCATGCAAAAGGATACAAAACACCGTTTTTAAGTACACAAACTGTCATATTCATGTATATGTCGTGTACAATGGCTTAAGTTTGCAAAATCAAGATAAAATAGCTGTTTTCAGCTTGCAAAAACATACAAATGCTGTTTTCAAGTATTTAAACTGTCATATTCATGTTTTTGTCGTGTATAATGGCTAATGTTGGTGAAATCAAGATAAAATTGCAGTTTTAAGCATGCATCACACCGTTTTTAAGTACACAAACTGTCATATTCATGTATATGTCGTGTGTATTGGCTTATGTTTGCAAAATCAAGATAAAATAGCTGTTTTCAGCTTGCAAAAACATACAAAATGCTGTTTTCAAGTATATAAACTATCATATTCATGTTTCTGTCCTGTATAATGGCTAATGTTGGTGAAATCAAGATAAAATTGCAGTTTTAATCATGCAAAAGCATACAAAACACCGTTTTTAAGTATACAAACTGTCCTATTCATGTATATGTCGTTTGTAATGGCTTATGTTTGCAAAATCAAGATAAAATATCAGTTTTCAGCTTGAAAAAACATACAAAATGCTGTTTTCAAGTATTTTAACTGTCATATTAAAGTTTCTGGCGTGTATAATGGCTAATGTTGGTGAAATCAAGATAAAATTGCTGTTTTAGGCATGCAAAAGCATACAAAACACCGTTTTTAAGTATACAAACTGTCAAATTCATGTATATGTCGTGTGTAATGGCTTATGTTTGCAAAATCATGTTAAATAGCTGTTTTCGGCTTGCAAAAACATACAAAATGCTGTTTTCAAGTATTTAAACTGTCATATTCATGTTTCTGTCGTTTATAATGGCTAATGTTGGTGAAATCAAAATATAATTGCTGCTTTAAGCATGCAAAAGCATAAAAAACACCGTTTTTAAGTATAAAAACTGTCATATTCATGAATATGTCGTGTGTAATGGCTTATGTTTGCAAAATCAAGACAAAATAGCTGTTTTCAGCTTGCAAAAACATACAAAATGCTGTTTTTAAGTATTTAAACAATCATATTTATGTTCTGTCGTGTAAAATGGCTAATTTTGGTGAAATCAAGATAAAATTGCAGTTTGAAGCATGCAAAAGAATACAAAACCGTTTTTAAGTATACAAACTGTCATATTCATGTATATGTCGTGTGTAATGGCTTATGTTTGCAAAATCAAAATAAAATAGCTGTTTTCTGCTTGCAAAAACATACAAAATGCTGTTTTCAAGTATTTAAACTGTCATATTCATGTTTCTGTCGTGTATAATGGCTAATGTTGGTGTAATCAAGATAAAATTGCTGTTTTAAGCATGCAAAAGCATACAAAACACCGTTTTTAAGTATACAAACTGTCATATTCAAGTATATGTCGTGTGTAATGGCTTATGATTGCAAAATCAAGATAAAATAGCTGTCTTCAGCTTGCAAAAACATACAAAATGCTGTTTTCAAGTATTTAAACTGTCATATTCATGTTTGTGTCGTGTATAATGGCTAATGTTGGTGAAATCAAGATTAAATTGCAGTTTTAAGCATGCAAAAGCATACAAAACACCGTTTTTATGTATACAAACTGTCATATTCATGTATATGTCGCGTGTAATGGCTTATGTTTGCAAAATCAAGATAAAAATAGCTGTTTTCAGCTTGCAAAAACATACAAAATGTTGTTTTCAAGTATTTAAACTGTCAATTACAAAAAAAATGGCGCCGGGTGATGTGCAAAGTAATAGTGCTCAAGTTAACAAGTGTAAAAAATGCAAACAAACCGCAATTAGCGGTGCTAAATATATAACGTGTGGTACTGTGTCTCATAATAGTTGTGTTAGACTATTAAAAAATATTAAAATTATTGACGACTGCAATATTAACTGTTGTGTAGTGGCTGACACTGAGGACCTTGATTCGTCTTTCACAAGTGCCACTGATGAAAGTTATAGTGCACTAAAAATTGAAATTAAATATTTAAAACAAATTGTCAACAATAAAGATTTTATTATACAAAGTCAAAGTGATCTAATTCTATCTTTAAAACAACAGATTAATTTATTGAATAAAAATTTAAATGCTAAAACGTCATCTCCGCCATCTTTCGATAAAATAAATAAAATTGTTGCTAACAAACAAACACCTGCAATATCGGCAAAGGCAACCCAAACAAGACAAGGTCAAGATACTGTCAAAATTGATAAACAAATGACTAAAGAAATTACACTGATGCCTTCTGAAACAACAAAAAATAACTTAATTGTTGTGAAAGATGTGACAACCAATATATCTGACATGAACAATGCAGCGAATCCTGCAACCAAATCAAGGATAAATAAACGTACTTCTATGTAGACTGTCATTGGTAATCTCACTTCTATCAATTCAGCATCTTTAAAGGCTGCTGAATCAAAACCAGCGTCCCTTCATGTGTATAAACTTCACCCTGATACCACTGAAGAGGAATTGAGAAATTTCCTACAGCCGTCTTTCCCGGAGGTCGCCTGTGAAAAATTAAATCCCAAATATCCGACATATTATTCTTTCTTTAAGGTGACAGTGTCTCAGTCAAATCGGGATAAAGCCTTGGATCCGTCCATTTGGCCCAGCGGAACTCATGTTAATAAATTTTTTCACCTAAGGGCCTCTCCAAAAGTTGTTTAACAAACAATATTATGGACAACATTGACTTTAATTTGTTAATTTTGAACTGTCAAGCGTTGTCATTTGATAAAGTGAACTTAATATTTTCTGAGTATATAACAAAGATAAACTTTTTAAAATTTTTATGTCTTACTGAGACTTGGAGCAACCAAACTAATATAGATACATTTCATTTTAGTAATTACTAGCGGTCCGACCTGCTTCGCAGGTCTGACCCCTAGGCTCCGCGTTACTGAAGACGATTACAACTGAAAATGTAAAAAAATAAATTGAGTAGTCTTAAATAACTTCCATTTAATACCAAATAATTGGCGAAGCAAGTTCGTCACCACGTTCCTCGCTTCCATGTTAGTGCATTGACAAAGAAAGCTCGTCACTTCGTTCCTCGCTTCCATGATACTACTTTGTGACAGTTGCGATTAAATCTCTTCCTTGAGAACTTTAATTTCATACCAAACACGGTAGGATTTAAATAACATTTATAAAAACAATTGACAATCGGCCAAAATAACTTTTTGATATTTGAGTTTAAATCCACTTCATGAGACTTTCATTTGATACCAAACACAGTAGGATTTAAATAACATTTATACAAAACAATTGACAATCGCCAAAAACAACTTTTTGATACTTAAGTTCAATCCTCCTCTGCGAGACCTTTAATTTGATTCCAAACACGGTAGGATTTAAATAACATTTATACAAAACAATTGACAATCGCCAAAAACAACTTTTTGATCCTTAAGTTCAAACGTCCTCTGCGAGACCTTTAATTTGATTCCAAACACGGTAGGATTTAAATAATATTTATGCAAAACAATTGACAATCGCCCAAAACCACTTTTTGATACTTGAGTACAAACGTCCTCTGCGAGACCTTTAATTTGATTCCAAAAACGGTAGGATTTACATAGTATTTATGAAAAACAATTGACGATCATCCACAACAACTTTTCGACACTTGAGTTCAAATCTCCTGCGTGAGACCTTTAATTTGATACCAAATACAGCAGTATTTATATAAAATTTATAAAAAAAACAGATGACGATCATCCAAAATAACTTTCTAACACTTTAGTTTAAATCTCCTCCGTGAAACCTGTAATTTGATACCAAACACGATTGTATTTAAATAACATATATAAAAAACAATTGATGATCGTTCAAAATAACTTATAGTCAATTCTACGAATTTAGATTAAAAATAAAATTCTTGATTATAAATATTTAAAGCCATCTTGAAAATAATTTTCAACCTTTTCATATTAGATAAGTAATTTTTATTATTTATACGTTACCGCCTAAAACACTTAAAAGCAACGAAGTTGACGAATAAGAGCATCTGTTATAAAGTATAGTCAAAGCGAAAATTTTTATTGAAAATTATTTTCTTATTTTTAAATTAACGTTTTAAAATTTTACCAAATATTAAACATGTACGTTCCATTATTCTAAACACAAATAAAATTACTAAACTTATCTAACATGTTTACAATTAAAGTAATTTATATTTAAAATTTCTAAGTGAACTGTCAATGAAATCCATAAATGTCACATTCATAGCAACGGGCACAATTCTTTTTATTTAAAATTGAACAAAAAGTACCACGGATAGTGTGATTTTGTAAATTTTGACTTTATTTATTTAATATCTTGCACATCATGAGTAAGAAAAATGTGAATTCATAAAAAGCACGTATTCCCAATCAAACTCTAATTGTCCGAAAATGTTTCACTCGAATCCTTCAAATCGTCTAGGCTGTAGAGCTGCGCACAAATTGTGCAAATTTTCGGCCTTATTTATTTAATATCTCGCACATCATGTGTAAGAAAAATGTGAATTCATAAAAAGCACGTACTCCCAAACAAACTCTAAATGCCTGTAAAGGTTTCACTCGAATATATCAAACCATCTGGGCTCTAGAGCTGCGCACATATTTTATAAATTGGTTACTAAGCAGATGAAAGTATAGAGAATCCTAAGCTGATTAGTATATAGGACTAGCGGTCCGACCTGCTTCGCAGGTCTGACCCCTAGGCTCCGCGTCACTGAAGACGATTACAACTGAAAATGTAAAAAAATAAATTGAGTAGTCTTAAATAACTTCCATTTAATACCAAATAATTGGCGAAGCAAGTTCGTCACCACGTTCCTCGCTTCCATGTTAGTGCATTGACAAAGAAAGCTCGTCACTTCGTTCCTCGCTTCCATGATACTGCTTTGTGACAGTTGCGATTAAATCTCTTCCTTGAGAACTTTAATTTCATACCAAACACGGTAGGATTTAAATAACATTTATAAAAACAATTGACGATCGTCCAAAATAACTTTTTGATATTTGAGTTTAAATCCACTTCATGAGACTTTAATTTGATACCAAACACAGTAGGATTTAAATAACATTTATACAAAACAATTGACAATCGCCAAAAACAACTTTTTGATACTTAAGTTCAATCCTCCTCTGCGAGACCTTTAATTTGATTCCAAACACGGTAGGATTTAAATAACATTTATACAAAACAATTGACAATCGCCAAAAACAACTTTTTGATACTTAAGTTCAAACCTCCTCTGCGAGACCTTTAATTTGATTCCAAACACGGTAGCATTTAAATAACATTTGTACAAAACAATTGACAATCGCCCAAAACCACTTTTTGATACTTGAGTACAAACATCCCCTGCGAGACCTTTAATTTGATTCCAAACACGGTAGGATTTAAATAATATTTATGCAAAACAATTGACAATCGCCCTAAACCACTTTTTGATACTTGAGTACAAACGTCCTCTGCGAGACCTTTAATTTGATTCCAAACACGGTAGGATTTAAATAATATTTATGCAAAACAATTGACAATCGCCCTAAACCACTTTTAGATACTTGAGTACAAACGTCCTCTGCGAGACCTTTAATTTGATTCCAAACACGGTAGGATTTACATAGTATTTATGAAAAACAATTGACGATCATCCAAAACAACTTTTCGACACTTGAGTTCAAATCTCCTGCGTGAGACCTTTAATTTGATACCAAATACAGCAGTATTTATATAAAATTTATAAAAAAACAGATGACGATCATCCAAAATAACTTTCTAACACTTTAGTTTAAATCTCCTCCGTGAAACCTGTAATTTGATACCAAACACGATTGTATTTAAATAACATATATAAAAAACAATTGATGATCGTTCAAAATAACTTATAGTCAGTTCTACGAATTTAGATTAAAAAGAAAATTCTTGAGTATAAATATTTAAAGCCATCTTGAAAATAATTTTCAACCTTTTCATATTAGATAAGTAATTTTTATTATTTATACGTTACCGCCTAAAACACTTAAAAGCAACGAAGTTGACGAATAAGAGCATCTGTTATAAAGTATAGTCAAAGCGAAAATTTTTATTGAAAATTATTTTCTTATTTTTAAATTAACGTTTTAAAATTTTACCAAATATTAAACATGTACGTTCCATTATTCTAAACACAAATAAAATTACTAAACTTATCTAACATGTTTACAATTAAAGTAATTTATATTTAAAATTTCTAAGTGAACTGTCAATGAAATCCATAAATGTCACATTCATAGCAACGGGCGCAATTCTTTTTATTTAAAATTGAACAAAAAGTACCACGGATAGTGTGATTTTGTAAATTTTGACTTTATTTATTTAATATCTTGCACATCAAGTGTAAGAAAAATGTGAATTCATAAAAAGCACGTATTCCCAATCAAACTCTAATTGTCTGAAAATGTTTCACTCGAATCCATCAAATCGTCTAGGCTGTAGAGCTGCGCACAAATTGTGAAAATTTTCGGCCTTATTTATTTAATATCTCGCACATCATGTGTAAGAAAAATGTGAATTCATAAAAAGCACGTACTCCCAATCAAACTCTAAATGCCTGTAAAGGTTTCACTCGAATATATCAAACCATCTAGGCTCTAGAGCTGCGCACAAATTTTATAAATTGGTTACTAAGCAGATGAAAGTATAGAGAATCCTATTGCCGAATAGTATATTGGATTTTTATTATTTATACGTTACCGCCTAAAACACTTAAAAGCAACGAAGTTGACGAATAAGAGCATCTGTTATAAAGTATAGTCAAAGCGAAAATTTTTATTGAAAATTATTTTCTTATTTTTAAATTAACGTTTTAAAATTTTACCAAATATTAAACATGTACGTTCCATTATTCTAAACACAAATAAAATTACTAAACTTATCTAACATGTTTACAATTAAAGTAATTTATATTTAAAATTTCTAAGTGAACTGTCAATGAAATCCATAAATGTCACATTCATAGCAACGGGCACAATTCTTTTTATTTAAAATTGAACAAAAAGTACCACGGATAGTGTGATTTTGTAAATTTTGACTTTATTTATTTAATATCTTGCACATCATGAGTAAGAAAAATGTGAATTCATAAAAAGCACGTATTCCCAATCAAACTCTAATTGTCCGAAAATGTTTCACTCGAATCCATCAAATCGTCTAGGCTGTAGAGCTGCGCACAAATTGTGCAAATTTTCGGCCTTATTTATTTAATATCTCGCACATCATGTGTAAGAAAAATGTGAATTCATAAAAAGCACGTACTCCCAAACAAACTCTAAATGCCTGTAAAGGTTTCACTCGAATATATCAAACCATCTGGGCTCTAGAGCTGCGCACATATTTTATAAATTGGTTACTAAGCAGATGAAAGTATAGAGAATCCTAAGCTGATTAGTATATAGGACTAGCGGTCCGACCTGCTTCGCAGGTCTGACCCCTAGGCTCCGCGACCCTAAAGAAGATTACAACTAAAAATGATAGAGAAATAAATTGAGTAGTCTCTTCGTTTCTCACTTCCAAGTCAATACATCGACGAAGGATGCTCGTCACTTCGTTCCTCGCATCCATGTCAGTACATCGGCGAAGCAAGCTCGTCACTTCGTTCTTCACTTCCATACTAGTACTTTTGGATATTGAATCTCCTCCGTGAGAACTTTAATTTCATACCAAACACGATAGGATTTAAATAACATTTATAAAAAACAATTGACAATCATCCAAAACTACTGGTCCAAAAGTCGACCTAAAGGTTTCATTTGTCATTTACCATCACGCTACTGAATACTGAACTCTAAATAATATGACCCAGTTCCTGCTATGAGTTCTACGATTTTAAGTCCCAATAATAATGTACGACAAATTTAATTTTATTGAATTCTAGTTCTGCAAGTGCAGATTTCAAAATCGAGAAGTACAATTTGTGTCACATTTTATAATTGCAAAATATCTTCACTTCGAAGTGATCCTTTAAATACCACCGTGGATAACTTAGATGAAATACAGATCCCAAAAATAATTGGCAATTACAATATAAACGAATTTATTACAAATCATATAATTACTTATAAAATATCTACGACTCTTGGTTAATTACAACTAAGACTAAGAGAAAATATGGAGCTGCAAGTCCAGTAGATAGATAAATATAATTAAGTCAGCTTATATATTTGACTAATTATATTTAATCTACAAAAAATATTGAGTTGCAATTTCAGATTAAAAACTATCTTATTCAACGATTGATAGATAGACAGTTATCCTACTAATTAATATGATTAGTTCATATTAAATCAGTACCAGTTAGGAACAATTGAATTCTATGAAATTCCAATCTAAATTAATGCCAATTTCCAAGTCATGAAAAAACACACATACATACATAACATGATACTATATCCCACTCAGTGGGGTAGCACGAACCAACAATCAATCTCCTCTAAAATTCATATTCTTTCACACCACTTTCGCTTCGTCCACATTCATAATGCGATTCATACATGCTCGTCTCTTCTTCAATCAATTATACTTAACTACTTATTCCTCGGACGCCTGCGGAATCGGGTCACTTTCAATCTCACCCGCATATATATTAGTTTCAACAACCTTTCATTCGACATTCGCTCAAGATTTTCAATTCACCCCAACTGACTCATTCCCATTTTCTTAACAACATTCTTCTCAATCTGACACTCACCATACACCAATGTATTGGGATACATTCACGTCTTGCATACTCGCACACTCCTCCCAATATCTCATTTCCACAGCAGTTATACGGCGTACATGCTTCTTCATCCACACCCAACATTTAGAATCATACATCATTGTACAACCAGTCACCAAATCATTCTTCTCAAACACCAACACTTTACATTTATCGACATTGAACAACAGATTTAAACCTTTCCCTGCTTCACAATCATTCTTCTCAATTGCTTCTCATTTTAACCAAACACAACATCATCCGCATAAACCAACGCAGGCACCATACGTACACCATCCTTTCCATTCAATGACTTTTGTAACAACACATTCATATACAAATTAAACAACCGAGAAGACATTCCGCAACCCTGTTTCTCACCAACATCTACGAAACCAATCACTGAATCTACCACCAACTCTCACCGTAGTCTTATTTCCTTCATACAACGCTTGAATCGCTCCCAACAAATTACCATCAATACCGTATTTTACAAGTACATCCAACAGAACACCTTTTTGTTCTTATCAACCTCCTTGCATATCACTAAACTTAGAAATTGTTAAGGTTATGAATTAGAATTTTTCCATACAACTTCCCTTTCACACTGAACAAACTTATCGCTTGAAAATTTGTACATTCACTTGAACTGCTTTTGCCTTTAAATAAAGGACAAATGACAGGAGCCACACACCGTTTCAAAAAAAAATTTGAACAAATAAACTAACCAATCAAATAATCTTTCACCACCATATTTCAACATTTCATTTGTTATACCACCCATACCGGGAGACTTACTATTATTTAGACGCATCAATGCAAATCTGACGTCACCTTCATCTATATCCCATTCAACGTTTCTAGCATTTATTCTATTTTTTCTTTTATTATTCATTCCATTTACACCACCATACAATTCCTTAAAATACTCGCACCATCTATTCTAACATCTGATTCACTGGTCTTATACTCCCACCTCTCTATCTTTTTACAGTCTGTCAAATCATTCTCTTATTCATATTAAAATAATTCGTTAATGTTTGACTCACCAATTCATCAAAACGTTTTATAACTCGTTCATTACAATAATTGTACATACATACATACATAACATCACGCTATGTCCCACTTAGTGGGGTAGCACGAACCCAGAAACACAGTCAACCAACAATCAATCTCCTCCACACCACTTTCGCCTCCTCCACATTCATAGTGCGATTCATACATGCTTGTTTATTCTTCACACTCGGAATCATTCGTTCACGCAACAAACCATCAATCATACCCAACCAGTTATTCCTCGGACGCTCACGAAATCGTTCACCTTCAATCTCACCTACATATATTAGTTTCACCAACCTTTCAATCGCTCAACATGTCCAAACCACCTTAACTGACTCACTCCCACTTTCTGAACAACATTCTTCACAATCTCACACTCATCATACACCAATGTATTCCGTATACGATCACGTCAATAATACAATAATTGTAATAATTATAATTAATTACAATAATGTACTGATTAGAACAGTGTATTAATGACAATAATTTTTTGATTACAAATATGCACGGACTACAACAATATACTCATATCGATTACAACAATGAACTTATTTGAATACAGAAATATATTTGTGTTGATACAACAATACATTTGATTATAACAATGTACTGATTACAATATGGGAGGCATTTTAGTTTCCTGCCGACTTAAGAGAAGGCATTATGAGTATTAAATTACATAAAATAAATTATTTTAAATTCATTGTAATTTAAAATAGTGACCCAAAGGTCATTTTCATTTTCCAAAGAAAATTAAAAACATATTTCTAATGTAAATGTCAAATTTTGATAACGTGCTGGTGAAAAATAAAATAAAATTTGTGAAACATATTAATTTAATTTTTTTAATTTCCGCGCCATACACGTGAATCAGTTCCTATAATGTAGTTTCCTGCCGTGCCGCAAAAAGCAGCACTATCGGTTATGTTTTGTAACTTTGGACAAATAGCATTCAGCAATCTTACAAAGTTACTATCTCCCGTCATTTGATAGTTTAGTAATCAGCTTTTTCAATTATGTGTTATTTTCTTTTTAAATAATTTATTTTGCAATATTTAAACATATTTTCCAATATTTTTATGTCTTGCCTCTGCAGTTTTCTATCTCATCAAATTGCACATTATAGAGAATATTTTTAATGTATATAAGCATTCTTAGCTTTAATAAGAATATTTCGATTTAAGATAAATTTGACGTATGTCGATTGGCAAAGAATGACGTATGTCTTTTCTTGATTCTGCCATAACTGGTACAAAGCATATAAAAATGCCTATTTTATAAACTATTGCTATTATATAAATACCTACCTTAAAATTATTGAAATACATTATTGTACTAATTAAGTTTGTCTGAATACATTAAAACTTGATAAATTTCAACTTTTGTTCATTACGGTTTCGAATCAGACTGCCAAAAAGTTAGGTTAGATATAAAGTTATACATCACATTTTAATGTATTATTTAACAAACTTTGGGTTTTATAGAATAATCTAACGGGTTTAGCTTTGTTTTAGTAGTACAACACACTGAGCAATTACCAGTCTTTTCTTTATATATCTAAACATCACCCGAAATTTATCTTCAAATCATTTTGTTGAAAATATCTGCAATAAATGTATTAAACTATATAGATATTTAAACAAATATTTATCTTAAATCTTTATTGTACTTCGATAAGCCAGTTAAGTTTGCCTGAATGTATTAAAACTTGATAAATATACGTTTCATTTCTGGTTTTAAATTGACCTGTCAAAATTTAAGTAAAATGTAATTTATATATCACAATTTATGTAATTTTACATACCTGGATTATGGAACAACATTAATTTTTTGAAGCGTTACATGCCATTGTGTTATTATAAAGAACTGTGTCTCTTAAATTATTCAAACTTGGAAATTAACCTTTGAGAAATTTTGATACAACAGAATTATCATTGTCACAATCAGTAACACCTCAATTCTCCATTATGTATAATTGTGCTTTCATTTGTGATCATAATAATCTGAATTTTCTTAAGTATTGTGGACTGGCCAATTAATACGATCAATTATTGGAAACATGCACTCGCAACACTGTACACTGACACTTTGGGTGCGTTCGTTATTGAAATCTATCCAGCGTTCGGTATACCGCAATTTTTACACTTTTGTATTATTAAACATGTACGACGTTCATTAATTATACAACAGAATTATAAAATATAATGCCAAAAGGATTTATTTTAGGTTATGTAAACTCAAATTAACATTTTTTGCCTACAATTAATAAATTATAATTATTTTATTACTTCTATTAACTATAGGAATATATATACAGCAGATATACATTTATATTTACTTATATACTGCTGATTTTATTTTACATCTTTAAGCTAAAATGTCAAAAAATTAGAACACTTCAAAAATATAAATTTTCTTCAAATTCATTGCACAAATAGATTAACTATTATAATTTATTACATTAATGTTCAAATACTAAAAAACTTTCAATTAAAAATGATTAAACTTGCACACATATTTGGGAAAAGTGACAGCTATAACTTAAATTTTATAAATTGACTTTTCAAATATTTACATTATAGTACACAGGTTCACTCATTTTTTTTTAATCACAGATAAATTTACAAAACATCTT
This sequence comes from Poecilus cupreus, assembly GCA_963942605.1. Classification (NCBI taxonomy): domain Eukaryota; kingdom Metazoa; phylum Arthropoda; class Insecta; order Coleoptera; family Carabidae; genus Poecilus; species Poecilus cupreus. Next base: position 12,713 of record CAWWDY010001198.1, on the reverse strand, counting down.
CAACTTGTCTAGAAATAGAGTAATTTATACTGAAAATTTCAAACAGATCTGTCATATATGTCAAATTGAACAAAAATTTGTGAAAAGTTACAACTACAATCAACAAAGTACACTTTCGTAGCAACCCGAGGCCCCCCTTGATGGAAAATTTTAATGTCTTTCGCATTTAATATTTCGCACATCATGCGTAAGAAAAATATGAGACATACAAAAGGCACTGTTCCACAGGGACCTTTAACACGCAAAAAAAGTTTCACCCGAATACATCAAACCGTTTAGGCTGTAGGCGATTCCGATGGCCGTTGTTAGATTGGCTAAAATATAGAGTGACAGTTCAGACCCACGCCGATTAGTATATAGGATACATGCCTCTCTAATTTTTGTAGATCTCAATTCAGAGGTGGAGGGGTGGGAATCTGGTGCCATAACAGCATTTGTAAAGATGTTGATGTTATTGATATTTCTAATTTATGTATTGAAAAAGATTTTGAAGCCTGTGCCATTTTGTGGAAACCTGATTCCCAGAACCCAATTCTCATTATTAATGTTTACAGATCTCCAAGCTCTAATTACAAAATATTATGTGAAAATATCACTCTAGTCTTAGAACAGAACTATAAATTTAATCATGATCTTATAATATGTGGAGATTTTAACCTAGATCCTGTTCGAGATGTTATTGAATTTAATTATTTATTTGCTATTTTAGCAACATATAATCTTTTTAACAAAATTGAAACTCCAACTAGAGGTAACAATAGATTGAATCATTGTTTTACTAATATTAATAGTTGTATTGCAGTAGTTCAGAAGAATTTTATATCTGACCATAATACTTTACTAGTAAAAATTAATTCTCATAAAACGGATGAGGCAGTCTGCTTTAGGAGAATTTTTAACGATGCTAAAGTTAATAATTTTTCTCAACAGCTACTAAGCGAAACATGGTCTGATGTTTTTACTAAATCTCTAACGGATGACGCTTTTGAATGTTTCTTTAATATTTTCAATTTCCATTTTAATAATAATTTCCCTTTGCAGAAAATAACATCAAAATACTGTAATAAGAAAGACTGGGTTGACCTAAATGTTGTCAATTCAAGTAACAATCTTAAATCATTATATCATTTGAAAAATAGTTTCCCAGAGCTTACCTCTGTCTATAAGAAAGCCAAAAAGGAACATAGTTTGCTGATAACAACTACTAAACGAAATTTTTTCCAGAATAAAATAATAAACTCAGGTAACATGTCGAAAAGCGCCTGGAACATCATAAACGCTAAGAGAAAGAATAAAGCTGATCTGGGTTTAAAAATATCTTATAATGACGAAATCATTGATGACCCTGAGATCGTTGCAAATATGTTCAACCATCATTTTAAGGAAGCACCCCTGAACATCTTAAATCGCATTCCGGTGGTCAACACATCAAATGGGCACAGAAATGGTAATCATTTTTCCTCTAATCTTTTCTTGAACCCTTTCACTGAAACAGAATTATTTGAAACAATTTTAAACAAACTAAAAAATAAAAATTCAAGTGGGCCTGATAATGTGCCAAATTTTATTATTCGTAAAGTTGCGCATCTTATTGCTGAGCCTCTAACTTATATTATTAATTTATCATTTCAAAACGGTACTTTCCCGGCAAGTTTAAAATCGAATAAAGTAATTCCTGTTTACAAAAAAGGTGAAAAAACAAGTCTGGATAATTACAGGCCTATAGCTTTAACCTCGGGGTTTTCAAAGATTTTTGAATATTGTTTTTTGAATAGACTTGATTGCTTTCTAAACCAAAACTGTATTATTAATAATAATCAGTTCGGATTTAGAACAAATAGTTCAACTATCGATGCTTTACACTGTTTTTATAATAATATTATTCAAAATCTAAATAATGGGGAACACCCAATTGGTATATTATGTGATTTAAGTAAAGCTTTTGACTGTGTTAATCATTCCCGCTTGTTAGATAAGCTAGAGTGCGTAGGTGTTCGTGGGGTTGCCTTAAATTGGATTGCTACCTTTTTATCAAACAGACACCAATTCGTGTCTCTTAACTACACTAATAAGCAGTCGACTAATTATTTTGTTCAGTCTAACTTAGCATTAATTGATGTAGGTCTTCCACAGGGTACTGTACTTGCTCCAGTTCTATTTACTATTTATATAAATGACTTATGTACAGTACTTTCTGATGATTGCATTCCTATTTTGTATGCCGATGATAGTACTATAATCATTTCGGACCCGGATAAAGATATTTTAATTAACAAATGCAATCACACCGTTCAGTCCCTAACTTCATGGTGTTGTGAAAATAAGTTATTTTTAAATAGTTCTAAAACAAAAATTCTTCATTTTCACATGAATCCCAATAACAATAATAATATTAACATTCGTTTTGGAGATAGCTTTAAAGGTACCGACAAATCAGCTCGTTTATTGGGTATGCTAGTAACTGATACCCTAAACTGGAATCCTCACTGTGACGATCTTATTATCAAACTTAATTCGACCTGTTATCAAATACGACATTTAAAAGAATATTTAAATATTAATCAACTTTTAATTTTTTACTTTGCTTGCGTTGAGTCTCGCATACGTTATGGTATTTCCTTTTGGGGCGCTTCTAATGCTGCTCACAAAGTTTTTATAGCTCAAAAGAGAATTTTAAGATGTATCGCAGGAATCAGTCAAAGAACATCCTGTAGAGATATTTTTAAAAAATTTAATATTTTAAGTTTAACTTGCATCTATATTTGGGAAATAAGCAATTTTATTTTCAAGAATAAAACATCGTTTACCATGATTTAAGAGTTGCATCAACATAACACAAGAAAAAGAAATAATTTATACGTTCCTACTTCTAAGTTAAATGTTGTAAAAAATTCTCCTAACCGGATTGGTTTACAAATTTTTAACAAACTGCCCGATGTCATTAAATCAGAGATTAACTCTAGAAAATTCAAAAAAAGTCTAAAATTGTTCCTTCTGCATTACAACTTCTATGATCTAAATGAATTTTTTAATTTATAATTTATTTAACTTTTGTATCTGTTTATATATTTTATTTGTGACGTTTTCTATATACAATGTATTGTATCCTCAGAAAATAAATCATTATTATTATTATTATTATTATTATTATTATATTCATGTTTCGGTCGTGTATAATGGCTAATGTTGGTGAAATCAAGATAAAATTGCGGTTTTAAGCATGCAAAAGCATACAAAACACCGTTTTTATGTATACAAACTGTCATATTCATGTATATGTCGCGTGTAATGGCTTATGTTTGCAAAATCAAGATAAAATAGCTGTTTTCAGCTTGCAAAAACATACAAAATGCTGTTTTCAAGTATTTAAACTGTCATATTCATGTTTCTGTCGTGTATAATGGCTAATGTTGGTGAAATCAAAATAAAATTGCAGTTTTAATCATGCAAAAGCATACAAAACACCGTTTTTAAGTATACAAACTGTCCTATTCATGTATATGTCGTTTGTAATGGCTTATGTTTGCAAACTCAAGATAACATATCAGTTTTCAGCTTGAAAAAACATACAAAATGCTGTTTTTAAGTATTTTAACTGTCATATTAAAGTTTCTGTCGTGTATAATGGCTAATGTTGGTGAAATCAAGATAAAATTGCTGTTTTAAGCATGCAAAAGCATACAAAACACCGTTTTTAAGTATACAAACTGTCAAATTCATGTATATGTCATGTGTAATGGCTTATGTTTGCAAAATCATGTTAAATAGCTGTTTTCAGCTTGCAAAAACATACAAAATGCTGTTTTCAAGTATTTAAACTGTCATATTCATGTTTCTGTCGTTTATAATGGCTAATGTTGGTGGAATCAAAATATAATTGCTGCTTTAAGCATGCAAAAGCATAAAAAACACCGTTTTTAAGTATAAAAACTGTCATATACATGAATATGTCGTATGTTTGCAAAATCAAGACAAAATAGCTGTTTTCAGCTTGCAAAAACATACAAAATGCTGTTTTTAAGTATTTAAACAATCATATTTATGTTCTGTCGTGTAAAATGGCTAATTTTGGTGAAATCAAGATAAAATTGCAGTTTGAAGCATGCAAAAGAATACAAAACCGTTTTTAAGTATACAAACTGTCATATTCATGTATATGTCGTGTGTAATGGCTTATGTTTGCAAAATCAAAATAAAATAGCTATTTTCTGCTTGAAAAAACATACAAAATGCTGTTTTCAAGTATTTAAACTGTCATATTCATGTTTCTGTCGTGTATAATGGCTAATGTTGGTGAAATCAAGATAAAATTGCTGTTTTAAGCATGCAAAAGCATACAAAACACCGTTTTTAAGTATACAAACTGTCATATTCAAGTATATGTCGTGTGTAATGGCTTATGATTGCAAAATCAAGATAAAATAGCTGTCTTCAGCTTGCAAAAACATTCAAAATGCTGTTTTCAAATATTTAAACTATCATATTCATGTTTCTGTCGTGTATAATGGCTAATGTTGGTGAAATCAAGATTAAATTGCAGTTTTAAGCATGCAAAAGCATACAAAACACCGTTTTTTATGTATACAAACTGTCATATTCATGTATATGTCGCGTGTAATGGCTTATGTTTGCAAAATCAAGATAAAATAGCTGTTTTCAGCTTGCAAAAACATACAAAATGTTGTTTTCAAGTATTTAAACTGTCATATTCACGTTTCTGTCGTGTAAAATGACTAATGTTAATGAAATCAAGATAAAATTGCAGTTTTAAGCATGCAAAAGGATACAAAACACCGTTTTTAAGTACACAAACTGTCATATTCATGTATATGTCGTGTGTAATGGCTTATGTTTGCAAAATCAAGATAAAATAGCTGTTTTCAGCTTGCAAAAACATACAAAATGCTGTTTTCAAGTATTTAAACTGTCATATTCATGTTTTTGTCGTGTATAATGGCTAATGTTGGTGAAATCAAGATAAAATTGCAGTTTTAAGCATGCATCACACCGTTTTTAAGTACACAAACTGTCATATTCATGTATATGTCCTGTGTATTGGCTTATGTTTGCAAAATCAAGATAAAATAGCTGTTTTCAGCTTGCAAAAACATACAAAATGCTGTTTTCAAGTATATAAACTATCATATTGCATCAACATAACACAAGAAAAAGAAATAATTTATACGTTCCTACTTCTAAGTTAAATGTTGTAAAAAATTCTCCTAACCGGATTGGTTTACAAATTTTTAACAAACTGCCCGATGTCATTAAATCAGAGATTAACTCTAGAAAATTCAAAAAAAGTCTAAAATTGTTCCTTCTGCATTACAACTTCTATGATTTAAATGAATTTTTTAATTTATAATTTATTTAACTTTTGTATCTGTTTATATATTTTATTTGTGACGTTTTCTATATACAATGTATTGTATCCTCAGAAAATAAATCATTATTATTATTATTATTATTATTTTTATATTCATGTTTCTGTCGTGTATAATGGCTAATGTTGGTGAAATCAAGATAAAATTGCAGTTTTAAGCATGCAAAAGCATACAAAACACCGTTTTTATGTATACAAACTGTTATATTCATGTATATGTCGCGTGTAATGGCTTATGTTTGCAAAATCAAGATAAAATAGCTGTTTTCAGCTTGCAAAAACATACAAAATGCTGTTTTCAAGTATTTAAACTGTCATTTTCATGTTTCTGTCGTGTATAATGGCTAATGTTGGTGAAATCAAAATAAAATTGCAGTTTTAATCATGCAAAAGCATACAAAACACCGTTTTTAAGTATACAAACTGTCCTATTTATGTATATGTCGTTTGTAATGGCTTATGTTTGCAAAATCAAGATAACATATCAGTTTTCAGCTTGCAAAAACATACAAAATGCTGTTTTCAAGTATTTTAACTGTCATATTAAAGTTTCTGTCGTGAATAATGGCTAATGTTGGTGAAATCAAGATAAAATTGCTGTTTTAAGCATGCAAAAGCATACAAAACACCGTTTTTAAGTATACAAACTGTCAAATTCATGTATATGTCATGTGTAATGGCTTATGTTTGCAAAATCATGTTAAATAGCTGTTTTCAGCTTGCAAAAACATACAAAATGCTGTTTTTAAGTATTTAAACTGTCATATTCATGTTTCTGTCGTTTATAATGGCTAATGTTGGTGAAATCAAAATATAATTGCTGCTTTAAGCATGCAAAAGCATAAAAAACACCGTTTTTAAGTATAAAAACTGTCATATACATGAATATGTCGTGTGTAATGGCTTATGTTTGCAAAATCAAGACAAAATAGCTGTTTTCAGCTTGCAAAAACATACAAAATGCTGTTTTTAAGTATTTAAACAATCATATTTATGTTCTGTCGTGTAAAATGGCTAATTTTGGTGAAATCAAGATAAAATTGCAGTTTGAAGCATGCAAAAGAATACAAAACCGTTTCTAAGTATACAAACTGTCATATTCATGTATATGTCGTGTGTAATGGCTTATGTTTGCAAAATCAAAATAAAATAGATGTTTTCTGCTTGCAAAAACATACAAAATGCTGTTTTCAAGTATTTAAACTGTCATATTCATGTTTTTGTCGTGTATAATGGCTAATGCTGGTGAATTCAAGATAAAATTGCTGTTTTAAGAATGCAAAAGCATACAAAACACCGTTTTTAAGTATACAAACTGTCATATTCAAGTATATGTCGTGTGTAATGGCTTATGATTGCAAAATCAAGATAAAATAGCTGTCTTCAGCTTGCAAAAACATACAAAATGCTGTTTTCAAGTATTTAAACTGTCATATTCATGTTTCTGTCGTGTATAATGGCTAATGTTGGTGAAATCAAGATTAAATTGCAGTTTTAAGCATGCAAAAGCATACAAAACACCGTTTTTATGTATACAAACTGTCATATTCATGTATATGTCGCGTGTAATGGCTTATGTTTGCAAAATCAAGATAAAATAGCTGTTTTCAGCTTGCAAAAACATACAAAATGCTGTTTTCAAGTATTTAAACTGTCATATTCATGTTTTTGTCGTGTATAATGGCTAATGTTGGTGAAATCAAGATAAAATTGCAGTTTTAAGCATGCATCACACCGTTTTAAGTACACAAACTGTCCTATTCATGTATATGTCGTGTGTATTGGCTTATGTTTGCAAAATCAAGATAAAATAGCTGTTTTCAGCTTGCAAAAACATACAAAATGCTGTTTTCAAGTATTTAAACTGTCATATTCATGTTTCTGTCGTGTATAATGGCTAATGTTGGTGAAATCAAGATAAAATTGCAGTTTTAAGCATGCAAAAGCATACAAAACACCGTTTTTATGTATACAAACTGTCATATTCATGTATATGTCGTGTGTAATGGCTTATGTTTGCAAAATCAAGATAAAATAGCTGTTTTCAGCTTGCAAAAACATACAAAATGCTGTTTTCAAGTATTTAAACTGTCATATTCATGTTTTTGTCGTGTATAATGGCTAATGTTGGTGAAATCAAGAAAAAATTGCAGTTTTAAGCATGCATAACACCGTTTTAAGTACACAAACTGTCCTATTCATGTATATGTCGTGTGTATTGGCTTATGTTTGCAAAATCAAGATAAAATAGCTGTTTTCAGCTTGCAAAAACATACAAAATGCTGTTTTCAAGTATTTAAACTGTCATATTCATGTTTCTGTCGTGTATAATGGCTAATGTTGGTGAAATCAAGATAAAATTGCAGTTTTAAGCATGCAAAAGCATATAAAACACCGTTTTTATGTATACAAACTGTCATATTCATGTATATGTCGCGTGTAATGGCTTATGTTTGCAAAATCAAGATAAAATAGCTGTTTTCAGCTTGCAAAAACATACAAAATGCTGTTTTCAAGTATTTAAACTGTCATATTCATGTTTCTGTCGTGTATAATGGCTAATGTTGGTGAAATCAAAATAAAATTGCAGTTTTAATCATGCAAAAGCATACAAAACACCGTTTTTAAGTATACAAACTGTCCTATTCATGTATATGTCGTTTGTAATGGCTTATGTTTGCAAAATCAAGATAAAATATCAGTTTTCAGCTTGAAAAAACATACAAAATGCTGTTTTCAAGTATTTTAACTGTCATATTAAAGTTTCTGTCGTGTATAATGGCTAATGTTGGTGAAATCAAGATAAAATTGCTGTTTTAAGCATGCAAAAGCATACAAAACACCGTTTTTAAGTATACAAACTGTCAAATTCATGTATATGTCATGTGTAATGGCTTATGTTTGCAAAATCATGTTAAATAGCTGTTTTCAGCTTGCAAAAACATACAAAATGCTGTTTTCAAGTATTTAAACTGTCATATTCATGTTTCTGTCGTTTATAATGGCTAATGTTGGTGAAATCAAAATATAATTGCTGCTTTAAGCATGCAAAAGCATAAAAAACACCGTTTTTAAGTATAAAAACTGTCATATTCATGAATATGTCGTGTGTAATGGCTTATGTTTGCAAAATCAAGACAAAATAGCTGTTTTCAGCTTGCAAAAACATACAAAATGCTGTTTTTAAGTATTTAAACAATCATATTTATGTTCTGTCGTGTAAAATGGCTAATTTTGGTGAAATCAAGATAAAATTGCAGTTTGAAGCATGCAAAAGAATACAAAACCGTTTTTAAGTATACAAACTGTCATATTAATGTATATGTCGTGTGTAATGGCTTATGTTTGCAAAATCAAAATAAAATAGCTGTTTTCTGCTTGCAAAAACATACAAAATGCAGTTTTCAAGTATTTAAACTGTCATAATCATGTTTCTGTCGTGTATAATGGCTAATGCTGGTGAAATCAAGATAAAATTGCTATTTTAAGCATGCAAAAGCATACAAAACACCGTTTTTAAGTATACAAACTGTCATATTCAAGTATATGTCGTGTGTAATGGCTTATGATTGCAAAATCAAGATAAAATAGCTGTCCTCAGCTTGCAAAAACATACAAAATGCTGTTTTCAAGTATTTAAACTGTCATATTCATGTTTCTGTCGTTTATAATGGCTAATGTTGGTGAAATCAAAATATAATTGCTGCTTTAAGCATGCAAAAGCATAAAAAACACCGTTTTTAAGTATAAAAACTGTCATATACATGAATATGTCGTGTGTAATGGCTTATGTTTGCAAAATCAAGACAAAATAGCTGTTTTCAGCTTGCAAAAACATACAAAATGCTGTTTTTAAGTATTTAAACAATCATATTTATGTTCTGTCGTGTAAAATGGCTAATTTTGGTGAAATCAAGATAAAATTGCAGTTTGAAGCATGCAAAAGAATACAAAACCGTTTTTAAGTATACAAACTGTCATATTCATGTATATGTCGTGTGTAATGGCTTATGTTTGCAAAATCAAAATAAAATAGCTGTTTTCTGCTTGCAAAAACATACAAAATGCTGTTTTCAAGTATTTAAACTGTCATATTCATGTTTCTGTCGTGTATAATGGCTAATGCTGGTGAATTCAAGATAAAATTGCTGTTTTAAGAATGCAAAAGCATACAAAACACCGTTTTTAAGTATACAAACTGTCATATTCAAGTATATGTCGTGTGTAATGGCTTATGATTGCAAAATCAAGATAAAATAGCTGTCTTCAGCTTGCAAAAACATACAAAATGCTGTTTTCAAGTATTTAAACTGTCATATTCATGTTTCTGTCGTGTATAATGGCTAATGTTGGTGAAATCAAGATTAAATTGCAGTTTTAAGCATGCAAAAGCATACAAAACACCGTTTTTATGTATACAAACTGTCATATTCATGTATATGTCGCGCGTAATGGCTTATGTTTGCAAAATCAAGATAAAATAGCTGTTTTCAGGTTGCAAAAACATACAAAATGCTGTTTTCAAGTATTTAAACTGTCATATTCATGTTTTTGTCGTGTATAATGGCTAATGTTGGTGAAATCAAGATAAAATTGCAGTTTTAAGCATGCATCACACCGTTTTAAGTACACAAACTGTCCTATTCATGTATATGTCGTGTGTATTGGCTTATGTTTGCAAAATCAAGATAAAATAGCTGTTTTCAGCTTGAAAAAACATACAAAATGCTGTTTTCAAGTATTTAAACTGTCATATTCATGTTTCTGTTGTGTATAATGGCTAATGTTGGTGAAATCAAGATAAAATTGCAGTTTTAAGCATGCAAAAGCATACAAAACACCGTTTTTATGTATACAAACTGTCATATTCATGTATATGTCGTGTGTAATGGCTTATGTTTGCAAAATCAAGATAAAATAGCTGTTTTCAGCTTGCAAAAACATACAAAATGCTGTTTTCAAGTATTTAAACTGTCATATTCATGTTTTTGTCGTGTATAATGGCTAATGTTGGTGAAATCAAAATAAAATTGCAGTTTTAAGCATGCATCACACCGTTTTAAGTACACAAACTGTCCTATTCATGTATATGTCGTGTGTATTGGCTTATGTTTGCAAAATCAAGATAAAATAGCTGTTTTCAGCTTGCAAAAACATACAAAATGCTGTTTTCAAGTATTTAAACTGTCATATTCATGTTTCTGTCGTGTATAATGGCTAATGTTGGTGAAATCAAGATAAAATTGCAGTTTTAAGCATGCAAAAGCATATAAAACACCGTTTTTATGTATACAAACTGTCATATTCATGTATATGTCGCGTGTAATGGCTTATGTTTGCAAAATCAAGATAAAATAGCTGTTTTCAGCTTGCAAAAACATACAAAATGCTGTTTTCAAGTATTTAAACTGTCATATTCATGTTTCTGTCGTGTATAATGGCTAATGTTGGTGAAATCAAAATAAAATTGCAGTTTTAATCATGCAAAAGCATACAAAACACCGTTTTTAAGTATACAAACTGTCCTATTCATGTATATGTCGTTTGTAATGGCTTATGTTTGCAAAATCAAGATAAAATATCAGTTTTCAGCTTGAAAAAACATACAAAATGCTGTTTTCAAGTATTTTAACTGTCATATTAAAGTTTCTGTCGTGTATAATGGCTAATGTTGGTGAAATCAAGATAAAATTGCTGTTTTAAGCATGCAAAAGCATACAAAACACCGTTTTTAAGTATACAAACTGTCAAATTCATGTATATGTCATGTGTAATGGCTTATGTTTGCAAAATCATGTTAAATAGCTGTTTTCAGCTTGCAAAAACATACAAAATGCTGTTTTCAAGTATTTAAACTGTCATATTCATGTTTCTGTCGTTTATAATGGCTAATGTTGGTGAAATCAAAATATAATTGCTGCTTTAAGCATGCAAAAGCATAAAAAACACCGTTTTTAAGTATAAAAACTGTCATATTCATGAATATGTCGTGTGTAATGGCTTATGTTTGCAAAATCAAGACAAAATAGCTGTTTTCAGCTTGCAAAAACATACAAAATGCTGTTTTTAAGTATTTAAACAATCATATTTATGTTCTGTCGTGTAAAATGGCTAATTTTGGTGAAATCAAGATAAAATTGCAGTTTGAAGCATGCAAAAGAATACAAAACCGTTTTTAAGTATACAAACTGTCATATTAATGTATATGTCGTGTGTAATGGCTTATGTTTGCAAAATCAAAATAAAATAGCTGTTTTCTGCTTGCAAAAACATACAAAATGCAGTTTTCAAGTATTTAAACTGTCATAATCATGTTTCTGTCGTGTATAATGGCTAATGCTGGTGAAATCAAGATAAAATTGCTATTTTAAGCATGCAAAAGCATACAAAACACCGTTTTTAAGTATACAAACTGTCATATTCAAGTATATGTCGTGTGTAATGGCTTATGATTGCAAAATCAAGATAAAATAGCTGTCCTCAGCTTGCAAAAACATACAAAATGCTGTTTTCAAGTATTTAAACTGTCATATTCATGTTTCTGTCGTTTATAATGGCTAATGTTGGTGAAATCAAAATATAATTGCTGCTTTAAGCATGCAAAAGCATAAAAAACACCGTTTTTAAGTATAAAAACTGTCATATACATGAATATGTCGTGTGTAATGGCTTATGTTTGCAAAATCAAGACAAAATAGCTGTTTTCAGCTTGCAAAAACATACAAAATGCTGTTTTTAAGTATTTAAACAATCATATTTATGTTCTGTCGTGTAAAATGGCTAATTTTGGTGAAATCAAGATAAAATTGCAGTTTGAAGCATGCAAAAGAATACAAAACCGTTTTTAAGTATACAAACTGTCATATTCATGTATATGTCGTGTGTAATGGCTTATGTTTGCAAAATCAAAATAAAATAGCTGTTTTCTGCTTGCAAAAACATACAAAATGCTGTTTTCAAGTATTTAAACTGTCATATTCATGTTTCTGTCGTGTATAATGGCTAATGCTGGTGAATTCAAGATAAAATTGCTGTTTTAAGAATGCAAAAGCATACAAAACACCGTTTTTAAGTATACAAACTGTCATATTCAAGTATATGTCGTGTGTAATGGCTTATGATTGCAAAATCAAGATAAAATAGCTGTCTTCAGCTTGCAAAAACATACAAAATGCTGTTTTCAAGTATTTAAACTGTCATATTCATGTTTCTGTCGTGTATAATGGCTAATGTTGGTGAAATCAAGATTAAATTGCAGTTTTAAGCATGCAAAAGCATACAAAACACCGTTTTTATGTATACAAACTGTCATATTCATGTATATGTCGCG
>CAWWDY010001197.1:0-32679 GCA_963942605.1 Poecilus cupreus | reverse complement strand
GAATATGACAGTTTAAATACTTGAAAACGGTGTTTTGTATGCTTTTGCATGCTTAAAACAGCATTGTTATCTTGCTTTTACCAACATTTGCTATTATACACGACAGAAACATGAATATGACAGTTTAAAAACTTGAAAACAGCATTTTGTATGTTTTTGCAAGCTGAAAACCGCTATTTCGTCTTGATTTTGCAAACATAAGCCATTACACACGACATATACATGAATATGACAGTTTAAATACTTGAAAACGGTGTTTGGTATACTTTTGCATGCTTAAAACAGCATTTTTATCTAGCTTTCACCAACATTAGCTATTATACACAACAGAAACATGAATATGACAGTTTAAATACTTGAAAACGGTGTTTTGTATCCTTTTGCATGCTTAAAACAGCATTTTTATCTTGATTTTCCAAACATAAGCCATTACACACGACATATACATGAATATGACAGTTTAAATACTTGAAAACGGTGTTTTGCATGCTTTTTCATGCTTAAAACAGCAATTTTGTCTTGCTTTCACCAACATTTGCTATTATACACGACAGAAACATGAATATGACAGTTTAAGTACTTGAAAACGGTGTTTTGTATGCTTTTGCATGCTTAAAACAGCATTTTTATCTAGCATTCACCAACATTAGCTATTATACACGACAGAAACCTGAATATGACAGTTTAAATACTTGAAAACGGTGTTTTGTATGCTTTTGCATGCTTAAAACAGCATTGTTATCTTGCTTTTACCAACATTTGCTATTATACACGACAGAAACATGAATATGACAGTTTAAAAACTTGAAAACAGCATTTTGTATGTTTTTGCAAGCTGAAAACCGCTATTTCATCTTGATTTTGCAAACATAAGCCATTACACACGACATATACATGAATATGACAGTTTAAATACTTGAAAACGGTGTTTGGTATGCTTTTGCATGCTTAAAACAGCATTTTTATCTAGCTTTCACCAACATTAGCTATTATACACGACAGAAACATGAATATGACAGTTTAAATACTTGAAAACGGTGTTTTGTATGCTTTTGCATGCTTAAAACTGCATTTTTATCTTGCTTTTACCAACATTAGCTATTATACACGACAGAAACATGAATATGACAGTTTAAAAACTTGAAAACAGCATTTTGTATGTTTTTGCAAGCTGAAAACAGCTATTTCATCTTGATTTTGCAAACATAAGCCATTACACACGACATATACATGAATATGACAGTTTAAATTCTTGAAAACGGTGTTTTGTATGCTTTTGTATGCTTAAAACAGCATTTTTATCTTGCTTTCACCAACATTAGCTATTATACACGACAGAAACATGAATATGACAGTTTAAATACTTGAAAACAGTATTTTGTATGTATTTGCAAGCTGAAAACAGCTATTTTATCTTGATTTTGCAAACATAAGCCATTACACACGACATATACATGAATATGACAGTTTAAATACTTGAAAACGGTGTTTTGTATGCTTTTGCATGCTTAAAACAGCATTTTTGACTTGCTTTCACCAACATTAGCTATTATACACGACAGAAACATAAATATGACAATTTAAATACTTGAAAACAGCATTTTGTATGTTTTTGCAAGCTGAAAACAGCTATTTTATCTTGATTTTGCAAACATAAGCCATGACACACGACATATACATGAATATGACAGTTTAAATACTTGAAAACGGTGTTTTGTATGCTTTTGCATGCTTAAAACAGCATTTTTGTTTTGCTTTCACCAACATTAGCTATTATACACGACAGAAACATGAATATGACAGTTTAAATACTTGAAAACAGTATTTTGTATGTATTTGCAAGCTGAAAACAGCTATTTTATCTTGATTTTGCAAACATAAGCCATTACACACGACATATACATGAATATGACAGTTTAAATACTTGAAAACGGTGTTTTGTATGCTTTTGCATGCTTAAAACAGCATTTTTGACTTGCTTTCACCAACATTAGCTATTATACACGACAGAAACATAAATATGACAATTTAAATACTTGAAAACAGCATTTTGTATGTTTTTGCAAGCTGAAAACAGCTATTTTATCTTGATTTTGCAAACATAAGCCATGACACACGACATATACATGAATATGACAGTTTAAATACTTGAAAACGGTGTTTTGTATGCTTTTGCATGCTTAAAACAGCATTTTTGTTTTGCTTTCACCAACATTAGCTATTATACACGACAGAAACATGAATATGACAGTTTAAATACTTGAAAACGGTGTTTTGTATGCTTTTGCATGCTTAAAACAGCATTTTTATCTTGATTTTCCAAACATAAGCCATTACACACGACATATACATGAATATGACAGTTTAAATTCTTAAAAACAGTGTTTTGTATGCTTTTGCATGCTTAAAACAGCATTTTTATCTTGCTTTCACCAACATTAGCTATTATACACGACAGAAACATGAATATGACAATTTAAATACTTGAAAACGGTGTTTTGTATGCTTTTGCAAGCTTAAAACAGCATTTTTATCTTAATTTTCCAAACATAAGCCATTACACACGACATATACATGAATATGACAGATTAAATACTTGAAAACGGTGTTTTGTATGCTTTTGCATGATTAAAACAGCATTTTTGTCTTGCTTTCACCAACATTAGCTATTATACACGACAGAAACATGAATATGACAGTTTAAATACTTGAAAAAGGTGTTTTGTATGCTTTTGCATGCTTGAAATAGCATTTATATCTTGCTTTCACCAACATTAGCTATTATACACGACAGAAACATGAATATGACAGTTTAAATACTTGGAAACAGCATTTTGTATGTTTTTGCAAGCTGAAAACAGCTATTTTATCTTGATTTTGCAAACATAAGCCATTACACATGACATATACATGAATATGACAGTTTAAATACTTGAAAACAGTGTTTTGTATGCTTTTGCACGCTTAAAACAGCATTTTTATTTTGCTTTCACCAACATTAGCTATTATACACGACAGAAACATGAATATGACAGTTTAAAAACTTGAAAACAGCATTTTGTATGTTTTTGCAAGCTGAAAACAGCTATTTCATCTTGATTTTGCAAACATAAGCCATTACACACGACATATACATGAATATGACAGTTTAAATTCTTGAAAACTGTGTTTTGTATGCTTTTGTATGCTTAAAACAGCATTTTTATCTTGTTTTCACCAACATTAGCTATTATACACGACAGAAACATGAATATGACAGTTTAAATACTTTAAACAGTATTTTGTATGTTTTTGCAAGCTGAAAACAGCTATTTTATCTTGATTTTGCAAACATAAGCCATTACACACGACATATACATGAATATGACAGTTTAAATACTTGAAAGCGGTGTTTTGTATGCTTTTGCTTGCTTAAAACAGCATTTCTGTCTTGCTTTCACCAACATTAGCTATTATACACAACAGAAACATGAATATGACAGTTTAAATACTTGAAAACGGTGTTTTGTATCCTTTTGCATGCTTAAAACAGCATTTTTATCTTGATTTTCCAAACATAATCCATTACACACGACATATACATGAATATGACAGTTTAAATACTTGAAAACGGTGTTTTGCATGCTTTTTCATGCTTAAAACAGCATTTTTGTCTTGCTTTCACCAACATTTGCTATTATACACGACAGAAACATGAATATGGCAGTTTAAGTACTTGAAAACGGTGTTTTGTATGCTTTTGAATGCTTAAAACAGCATTTTTATCTAGCATTCACCAACATTAGCTATTATACACGACAGAAACCTGAATATGACAGTTTAAATACTTGAAAACGGTGTTTTGTATGCTTTTGCATGCTTAAAACAGCATTGTTATCTTGCTTTTACCAACATTTGCTATTATACACGACAGAAACATGAATATGACAGTTTAAAAACTTGAAAACAGCATTTTGTATGTTTTTGCAAGCTGAAAACCGCTATTTCATCTTGATTTTGCAAACATAAGCCATTACACACGACATATACATGAATATGACAGTTTAAATACTTGAAAACGGTGTTTGGTATGCTTTTGCATGCTTAAAACAGCATTTTTATCTAGCTTTCACCAACATTAGCTATTATACACAACAGAAATATGAATATGACAGTTTAAATACTTGAAAACGGTGTTTTGTATCCTTTTGCATGCTTAAAACAGCATTTTTATCTTGATTTTCCAAACATAAGCCATTACACACGACATATACATGAATATGACAGTTTAAATACTTGAAAACGGTGTTTTGCATGCTTTTACATGCTTAAAACAGCATTTTTGTCTTGCTTTCACCAACATTTGCTATTATACACGACAGAAACATGAATATGACAGTTTAAGTACTTGAAAACGGTGTTTTGTATGCTTTTGCATGCTTAAAACAGCATTTTTATCTAGCATTCACCAACATTAGCTATTATACACGACAGAAACCTGAATATGACAATTTAAATACTTGAAAACGGTGTTTTGTATGCTTTTGCATGCTTAAAACAGCATTGTTATCTTGCTTTTACCAACATTAGCTATTATACACGACAGAAGCATGAATATGACAGTTTAAAAACTTGAAAACAGCATTTTGTATGTTTTTGCAAGCTGAAAACCGCTATTTCATCTTGATTTTGCAAACATAAGCCATTACACACGACATATACATGAATATGACAGTTTAAATACTTGAAAACGGTGTTTGGTATGCTTTTGCATGCTTAAAACAGCATTTTTATCTAGCTTTCACCAACATTAGCTATTATACACGACAGAAACATGAATATGACAGTTTAAATACTTGAAAACGGTGTTTTGTATGCTTTTGCATGCTTAAAACTGCATTTTTATCTTGCTTTTACCAACATTGGCTATTATACACGACAGAAACATGAATATGACAGTTTAAAAACTTGAAAACAGCATTTTGTATGTTTTTGCAAGCTGAAAACAGCTATTTTATCTTGATTTTGCAAACATAAGCCATTACACACGACATATACATGAATATGACAGTTTAAATACTTGAAAACGGTGTTTTGTATGCTTTTGCATGCTTAAAACAGCATTTTTGACTTGCTTTCACCAACATTAGCTATTATACACGACAGAAACATGAATATGACAGTTTAAATACTTGAAAACAGTATTTTGTATGTATTTGCAAGCTGAAAACAGCTATTTTATCTTGATTTTGCAAACATAAGCCATTACACACGACATATACATGAATATGACAGTTTAAATACTTGAAAACGGTGTTTTGTATGCTTTTGCATGCTTAAAACAGCATTTTTGACTTGCTTTCACCAACATTAGCTATTATACACGACAGAAACATGAATATGACAGTTTAAATACTTGAAAACAGCATTTCGTATGTTTTTGCAAGATGAAAACAGCTATTTTATCTTGATTTTTCAAACATAAGCCATTACGCACGACATATATATGAATATGACAGTTTAAAGACTTGAAAACGGTGTTTTGTTTGCTTTTGCATGCTTAAAACAGCATTTTTATCTAGCTTTCATTAACATTAGCTATTATAAACGACAGAAACATGAATATGACAGTTTAAATATTTGAAAACGGTGTTTTGTATGCTTAAAACAGCATTTTTATCTTGCTTTTACCAACATTAGCTATTATACACGACAGAAACATGAATATGACAGTTTAAATACTTGAAAACGGTGTTTTGTAAGCTTTTGCATGCTTAAAACAGCATTTTTATCTTGATTTTCCAAACATAAGCCATTACACACGACATATACATGAATATGACAGTTTAAATACTTGAAAATCGTGTTTTGTATGCTTTTGCACGCTTAAAACAGCATTTTATCTTGCTTTCACCAACATTAGCTATTATACACGACAGAAACATGAATATGACAGTTTAAATACTTGAAAACGGTGTTTTGTATGCTTTTGCATGCTTAAAACACCATTTTTATCTTGCTTTCACCAACATTAGCTATTATACACAACAGAAACATGAATATGACAGTTTAAACTTGAAAACAGCATTTCGTATGTTTTTGCAAGATGAAAGCAGCTATTTTATCTTGATTTTGCAAACATAAGCCATTACACTCGACATATACATGAATATGACAGTTTAAAGACTTGAAAACGGTGTTTTGTATGCTTTTGCATGCTTAAAACAGAATTTTTATCTTGCTTTCACCAACATTAGCTATTATACACGACAGAAACATGAATATGACAGTTTAAATACTTGAAAACGGTGTTTTGTTTGCTTTTGCATGCTTAAAACAGCATTTTTATCTTGCTTTTACCAACATTAGCTATTATACACAACAGAAACATGAATATGACAGTTTTAATACTTGAACACGGTGTTTTGTATGCTTTTGCATGCTTAAAACAGTATTTTTATCTTGCTTTCACCAACATGAGCTATTATACACGACAGAAACATGAATATGACAGTTTAAATACTTGAAAACTGCATTTTGTATGTTTTTGCAAGCTGAAAACAGCTATTTTGTCATGATTTTGCAAACATAAGCCATTACACACTACATATACATGAATATGACAGTTTAAATTCTTGAAAACGGTGTTTTGTATGCTTTTGTATGCTTAAAACTGCATTTTTATCTTGCTTTCACCAACATTAGCTATTATACACGACAGACACATGAATATGACAGTTTAAATACTTGAAAACAGCATTTTGTATTTTTTTGCAAGCTGAAAACAGCTATTTTATCTTGATTTTGCAAACATAAGCCATTACACACGACATATACATGAATATGACAGTTTAAATACTTGAAAACGGTGTTTTGTATGCTTTTGCATGCTTAAAACAGAATTTTTATCTTGCTTTCACCAACATTAGCTATTATACACGACAGAAACATGAATATGACATTTTAAATACTAGAAAACAGCATTTTGTATGTTTTTGCAAGCTGAAAACAGCTATTTTATCTTGATTTTGCAAACATACGCCATTACACACGACATATACATGAATATGACAGTTTAAATACTTGAAAACCGTGTTTTGTATGCTTTTGCATGCTAAAAACAGCATTTTTATCTTGCTTTCACCAACATTAGCTATTATACACAACAGACACACGAATATGACAGTTTAAATACTTGAAAACAGCATTTTGTATGTTTTTGCAAGCTGAAAACAGCTATTTTATCTTGATTTTGCAAACATAAGCCATTACACACGACATATACATGAATATGACAGTTTAAATACTTGAAAACGGTGTTTTGTATGCTTTTGCACGCTTAAAACAGCATTTTGATCTTGCTTTCACCAACATTAGCTATTATACATGACAGAAACATGAATATGACAGTTTAAATACTTGAAAACGGTGTTTTGTATGCTTTTGCATGCTTAAAACAGCATTGTTATCTTGCTTTTACCAACATTTGCTATTATACACGACAGAAACATGAATATGACAGTTTAAAAACTTGAAAACAGCATTTTGTATGTTTTTGCAAGCTGAAAACCGCTATTTCATCTTGATTTTGCAAACATAAGCCATTACACACGACATATACATGAATATGACAGTTTAAATACTTGAAAACGGTGTTTGGTATGCTTTTGCATGCTTAAAACAGCATTTTTATCTAGCTTTCACCAACATTAGCTATTATACACAACAGAAATATGAATATGACAGTTTAAATACTTGAAAACGGTGTTTTGTATCCTTTTGCATGCTTAAAACAGCATTTTTATCTTGATTTTCCAAACATAAGCCATTACACACGACATATACATGAATATGACAGTTTAAATACTTGAAAACGTTGTTTTGCATGCTTTTTCATGCTTAAAAAAGCATTTTTGTCTTGCTTTCACCAACATTTGATATTATACACGACAGAAACATGAATATGACAGTTTAAGTACTTGAAAACGGTGTTTTGTATGCTTTTGCATGCTTAAAACAGCATTTTTATCTAGCATTCACCAACATTAGCTATTATACACGACAGAAACCTGAATATGACAGTTTAAATACTTGAAAACGGTGTTTTGTATGCTTTTGCATGCTTAAAACAGCATTGTTATCTTGCTTTTACCAACATTAGCTATTATACACGACAGAAGCATGAATATGACAGTTTAAAAACTTGAAAACAGCATTTTGTATGTTTTTGCAAGCTGAAAACCGCTATTTCATCTTGATTTTGCAAACATAAGCCATTACACACGACATATACATGAATATGGCAGTTTAAATACTTGAAAACGGTGTTTGGTATGCTTTTGCATGCTTAAAACAGCATTTTTATCCAGCTTTCACCAACATTAGCTATTATACACGACAGAAACATGAATATGACAGTTTAAATACTTGAAAACGGTGTTTTGTATGCTTTTGCATGCTTAAAACTGCATTTTTATCTTGCTTTTACCAACATTAGCTATTATACACGACAGAAACATGAATATGACAGTTTAAAAACTTGAAAACAGCATTTTGTATGTTTTTGCAAGCTGAAAACAGCTATTTTATCTTGATTTTGCAAACATAAGCCATTACACACGACATATACATGAATATAACAGTTTAAATACTTGAAAACGGTGTTTTGTATGCTTTTGCATGCTTAAAACAGCATTTTTGACTTGCTTTCACCAACATTAGCTATTATACACGACAGAAACATGAATATGACAGTTTAAATACTTGAAAACAGTATTTTGTATGTATTTGCAAGCTGAAAACAGCTATTTTATCTTGATTTTGCAAACATAAGCCATTACACACGACATATACATGAATATGACAGTTTAAATACTTGAAAACGGTGTTTTGTATGCTTTTGCATGCTTAAAACAGCATTTTTGACTTGCTTTCACCAACATTAGCTATTATACACGACAGAAACATGAATATGACAGTTTAAATACTTAAAAACAGCAATTCGTATGTTTTTGCAAGATGAAAACAGCTATTTTATCTTGATTTTTCAAACATAAGCCATTACGCACGACATATATATGAATATGACAGTTTAAAGACTTGAAAACGGTGTTTTGTTTGCTTTTGCATGCTTAAAACAGCATTTTTATCTAGCTTTCATCAACATTAGCTATTATAAACGACAGAAACATGAATATGACAGTTTAAATATTTGAAAACGGTGTTTTGTATGCTTAAAACAGCATTTTTATCTTGCTTTTACCAACATTAGCTATTATACACGACAGAAACATGAATATGACAGTTTAAATACTTGAAAACGGTGTTTTGTAAGCTTTTGCATGCTTAAAACAGCATTTTTATCTTGATTTTCCAAACATAAGCCATTACACACGACATATACATGAATATGACAGTTTAAATACTTGAAAATCGTGTTTTGTATGCTTTTGCACGCTTAAAACAGCATTTTATCTTGCTTTCACCAACATTAGCTATTATACACGACAGAAACATGAATATGACAGTTTAAATACTTGAAAACGGTGTTTTGTATGCTTTTGCATGCTTAAAACACCATTTTTATCTTGCTTTCACCAACATTAGCTATTATACACGACAGAAACATGAATATGACAGTTTAAACTTGAAAACAGCATTTCGTATGTTTTTGCAAGATGAAAGCAGCTATTTTATCTTGATTTTGCAAACATAAGCCATTACACTCGACATATACATGAATGTGACAGTTTAAAGACTTGAAAACGGTGTTTTGTATGCTTTTGCATGCTTAAAACAGAATTTTTATCTTGCTTTCACCAACATTAGCTATTATACACGACAGAAACATGAATATGACAGTTTAAATACTTGAAAACGGTGTTTTGTTTGCTTTTGCATGCTTAAAACAGCATTTTTATCTTGCTTTTACCAACATTAGCTATTATACACAACAGAAACATGAATATGACAGTTTTAATACTTGAACACGGTGTTTTGTATGCTTTTGCATGCTTAAAACAGCATTTTTATCTTGCTTTCACCAACATGAGCTATTATACACGACAGAAACATGAATATGACAGTTTAAATACTTGAAAACTGCATTTTGTATGTTTTTGCAAGCTGAAAACAGCTATTTTGTCATGATTTTGCAAACATAAGCCATTACACACTACATATACATGAATATGACAGTTTAAATTCTTGAAAACGGTGTTTTGTATGCTTTTGTATGCTTAAAACTGCATTTTTATCTTGCTTTCACCAACATTAGCTATTATACACGACAGACACATGAATATGACAGTTTAAATACTTGAAAACAGCATTTTGTATTTTTTTGCAAGCTGAAAACAGCTATTTTATCTTGATTTTGCAAACATAAGCCATTACACACGACATATACATGAATATGACAGTTTAAATACTTGAAAACGGTGTTTTGTATGCTTTTGCATGCTTAAAACAGAATTTTTATCTTGCTTTCACCAACATTAGCTATTATACACGACAGAAACATGAATATGACATTTTAAATACTAGAAAACAGCATTTTGTATGTTTTTGCAAGCTGAAAACAGCTATTTTATCTTGATTTTGCAAACATACGCCATTACACACGACATATACATGAATATGACAGTTTAAATACTTGAAAACCGTGTTTTGTATGCTTTTGCATGCTAAAAACAGCATTTTTATCTTGCTTTCACCAACATTAGCTATTATACACAACAGACACACGAATATGACAGTTTAAATACTTGAAAACAGCATTTTGTATGTTTTTGCAAGCTGAAAACAGCTATTTTATCTTGATTTTGCAAACATAAGCCATTACACACGACATATACATGAATATGACAGTTTAAATACTTGAAAACGGTGTTTTGTATGCTTTTGCACGCTTAAAACAGCATTTTGATCTTGCTTTCACCAACATTAGCTATTATACATGACAGAAACATGAATATGACAGTTTAAATACTTGAAAACGGTGTTTTGTATGCTTTTGCATGCTTAAAACAGCATTGTTATCTTGCTTTTACCAACATTTGCTATTATACACGACAGAAACATGAATATGACAGTTTAAAAACTTGAAAACAGCATTTTGTATGTTTTTGCAAGCTGAAAACCGCTATTTCATCTTGATTTTGCAAACATAAGCCATTACACACGACATATACATGAATATGACAGTTTAAATACTTGAAAACGGTGTTTGGTATGCTTTTGCATGCTTAAAACAGCATTTTTATCTAGCTTTCACCAACATTAGCTATTATACACAACAGAAATATGAATATGACAGTTTAAATACTTGAAAACGGTGTTTTGTATCCTTTTGCATGCTTAAAACAGCATTTTTATCTTGATTTTCCAAACATAAGCCATTACACACGACATATACATGAATATGACAGTTTAAATACTTGAAAACGTTGTTTTGCATGCTTTTTCATGCTTAAAACAGCATTTTTGTCTTGCTTTCACCAACATTTGCTATTATACACGACAGAAACATGAATATGACAGTTTAAGTACTTGAAAACGGTGTTTTGTATGCTTTTGCATGCTTAAAACAGCATTTTTATCTAGCATTCACCAACATTAGCTATTATACACGACAGAAACCTGAATATGACAGTTTAAATACTTGAAAACGGTGTTTTGTATGCTTTTGCATGCTTAAAACAGCATTGTTATCTTGCTTTTACCAACATTAGCTATTATACACGACAGAAGCATGAATATGACAGTTTAAAAACTTGAAAACAGCATTTTGTATGTTTTTGCAAGCTGAAAACCGCTATTTCATCTTGATTTTGCAAACATAAGCCATTACACACGACATATACATGAATATGACAGTTTAAATACTTGAAAACGGTGTTTGGTATGCTTTTGCATGCTTAAAACAGCATTTTTATCTAGCTTTCACCAACATTAGCTATTATACACGACAGAAACATGAATATGACAGTTTAAATACTTGAAAACGGTGTTTTGTATGCTTTTGCATGCATAAAACTGCATTTTTATCTTGCTTTTACCAACATTAGCTATTATACACGACAGAAACATGAATATGACAGTTTAAAAACTTGAAAACAGCATTTTGTATGTTTTTGCAAGCTGAAAACAGCTATTTCATCTTGATTTTGCAAACATAAGCCATTACACACGACATATACAGGAATATGACAGTTTAAATTCTTGAAAACGGTGTTTTGTATGCTTTTGTATGCTTAAAACAGCATTTTTATCTTGCTTTCACCAACATTAGCTATTATACATGACAGAAACATGAATATGACAGTTTAAATACTTGAAAACAGTATTTTGTATGTATTTGCAAGCTGAAAACAGCTATTTTATCTTGATTTTGCAAACATAAGCCATTACACACGACATATACATGAATATGACAGTTTAAATACTTGAAAACGGTGTTTTGTATGCTTTTGCATGCTTAAAACAGCATTTTTGACTTGCTTTCACCAACATTAGCTATTATACACGACAGAAACATGAATATGACAGTTTAAATACTTGAAAACAGCATTTCGTATGTTTTTGCAAGATGAAAACAGCTATTTTATCTTGATTTTTCAAACATAAGCCATTACGCACGACATATATATGAATATGACAGGTTAAAGACTTGAAAACGGTGTTTTGTTTGCTTTTGCATGCTTAAAACAGCATTTTTATCTAGCTTTCATCAACATTAGCTATTATAAACGACAGAAACATGAATATGACAGTTTAAATATTTGAAAACGTGTAACTTACTACATTTATTTAGCCAACAAAATACATTTAAAGAAATACATATGGTATTATTTATTGTTTACATCCAATATTACTGCTCAAAAACATGAAAAATACACAACATGAAAACAAACGATTCACACAACTGACTCTGGATACCGCACTGTTTTTCACAACACTACTCTGGCAGTGGCGGCTCGTTACATCCTCCCCCTTTGTGTCTAGCGACCGTCCACGGGCTAGGCACAAGAAGAATGTTTAGGCGGGCGTCCTCGTTGTCGTGGAAGTGGCCTAGAAACCTTCGGCTCACAATTTTGTTTCGGAGGTCGTCCTCTTTTACGGATTGGGCGTACTGGGGTATTTTCTTCGACTCCTGGTACGTAGGGCGTAAGTGCGGACACATGGTACACTCCGATAGGGCAATGAGGATCGTCTATTTTGGCTAGTTGATATGTAGTGGGCGACATCTGCTTTGATATCACGTATGGGCCGTCTCGTTTAGGGGCAAATTTCGATGTGTACGACTTCGCTGCTTTGCTAAGCGCGTGTATAGTGACTAATACTTGATCACCTGTATTATACGGCGTAACATCACGGCGACGACGATCGGCTTGTACTTTAGATGCGTTTTGGCGTTTTTCTTGAGTTTCTCGTGCAGCTGTCAGTGTTTGGGACATTCGTTGCAAATAAGGAGTGATTTGGGGTAGAAAATTGTCACTGTTAATAACAGCGCGCAAATCACGTTGTACATCTCCGGGAGTTCGTAACTCTCGGCCATACGTCAAGTAAGCGGCAGTGTAACCCGTTGCGTCACTTCTGGCGGTGTTCATGGCAAACCGAATAGAAGGTAAATTCGACTTCCATCGGGTATGATCACGTTGTACAAGGATGGCTAACTGTGTTTTTAAGTCCCTATTGCGCCGTTCTACCGGGTTTGCTTCCGGGTGATAGGAGGGTGTAAGGACTTGTTTAAAACCTAAACAGTACGATACGTGTTGCATAACTTCTCCGACGAACTGTGTTCCATTGTCGCTTATGATACAGCGGGGTGTACCGTATCTAAGAATGACCTCATCAATCAGGCACTTGGCACAATTTTCGGCAGTGGCAGCTGCAAGTGCGAAGAGCTCAATCCATTTAGTGGCCACATCTTCGATGATGAAAATCCAGCGTTCACCAGATTCAGCGGCTGGTAATGGGCCAAACAGGTCGATTGACAATGTTTCGAATCGTTTTGATACAACTGGTGTTTGCAGCAACCCAGCAGGTTTCAGATTTGTTGCTTTAAATCGCTGACAGTCGATACATTTCTGCACATGGTCCTGAATGCATTTTCGCATTCCTATCCAATGGAATCTATCTGCGATTCGTTGATAAGTTTTTTCAATACCATAATGGCCGGCAAGGGGCGAATCATGGTATTCATGCAAGATTTCCGGTATTTGGGATTTTGGAACAACTAGTTGCGGTTCCTCTTCATTCCTCTCTGGTGAATATTTGTACAGGATCCCGTTGTTCATTATGTATCCACGGTTTGTCCATTTAACGAAATCCACAGAATTATCTATAGCTTCAAGCGTGTCTATAATTTCTTTCAAATCGACATCTTCAAGTTGTTTTTGTCTAGTCTCTTCTGCAGGTATTGTAGGCAAAGTGATACAAACATTGCATACTGCGATTGTTTCTTTCTTACCAGGTGGTCGTGACAGCGTATCAGCTACTACATTAGTTCTACCTGGGGTATAATCAATGCGCAAATCATAGGGCTGTAACATCATAGCCCATCTCGCTAATCTTCCAGAAGGCGTCTTCAAGCTCATGAGCCATTTCAATGGTTGATGGTCGGTGATAACTCGGACCTCAGAACCCTCCAGATAACCTCTAAATTTCGTAATAGCCCAAACGACGGCAAGAGCTTCGCGCTCTGTCGTGCTGTAATTTATCTCGGCATCTGTGAGTAACCTACTGGCATATTCTACAGGGCGTTCCATAGGATGCTCCCCCTGGAGTAGAACAGCTCCCAAGGCATAGGAACTTGCGTCAGTCTTCAATACGAACGGTTTTGTTGGATCTGCTTGTCGTAGGACCGGTGAAGATGTAAGCAATGTTTTTATTGTTTCAAATGACTTTTGCTGTTCGGGTCCCCATTTCCAACCAACGTTCTTTTTTGTTAGCTCACTAAGAGGCTTTGTTATTCCCGCATAATTCGGGACAAATCTTCGAAACCAGGAACCAGTCTGAAGGAAGCTTCGTACCTGTTTCACATTTATCGGTGGTGTCATCTCTGATATGGCAGTGATCTTCTCTGGAGCGGGCTTGATTCCTTGTGGTGTTAACACATGTCCAAGATATCGTACTTCGGAACAAACAAATGAACATTTTGAGCGGTTTGCATTTAAACCAAATTGTTGCAATCGTTGAAGTACCTGTTGAAGGTCGCTAATATGTTCCTCGAAGGTTGTTGAGATTATCATCAAGTCATCTAAGTATGCTAGAATGAGGACATTCTTCAGTCCCATTCTAAGACGGTCAATTAGCCTTTGGAATGTCGAAGGTGCATTCCTCAATCCAAATGGCATCCTTTTAAATTTATAATGTCTAAAAGGTGTGACGAATGCTGTTTTGTCCTGGTCCTCTTTTTTAACTGGCACCTGCCAATAACCAGCTTGTAGGTCAAGTGTCGACATGTAATACGACTCTTTAGCTGCATGTAGAAGATCATCTATTCGTGGAAGTGGGTAGCGATCCGGTACGGTGACGGCGTTTAGTTGACGATAGTCCACACACAGACGATATTTTCCATCTTTTTTCGGGACGAGAACTACTGGAGCCGCATATGGCGAATCACTCTCTTCTATGATGTCTTCTGCTAGCATTCGGTCTATTTCAGTTTCTAAATACTTCTTTTTATCCGGTGACATTCGATAAGGGGGTACTGCAATCGGAGTATCATCCGTAAGTCGAATGGCATGTTCCGCA
The DNA here is from genome assembly GCA_963942605.1 of Poecilus cupreus. Lineage (NCBI taxonomy): Eukaryota > Metazoa > Arthropoda > Insecta > Coleoptera > Carabidae > Poecilus > Poecilus cupreus. The sequence continues at coordinate 16,941 of CAWWDY010001197.1, read as the reverse complement.
AATGAAGTTGGCTTGTTACTTTTTGCAAAAACGTCGCTGTATTCAGTAAGTAGCAAGTTTATGCGTCTTCTTTGTTCATCATCCAGATGTTTTCCTTCTTCTTCATTTAAATGTTCCTCCTTGTTCTTATTAAGTGATGCTTCATCATGCATGCAATTAACGGATTCTACATTGCTAATTTCTTCTGATAAGAACGGTTGTCGTTCCTCAGGCTTGTCGTTAAAGAACCATTCATTCGTCGTTAAGTCCAGTATCATACCTGCACTTTTAATGAAATCTACCCCCAAGAGGGTGCTGTTTCTCTTATGTTCTGGTATGGCTATCAATGTGACGGGTACCTTTTTGTTGCTGATGTTAATTTCTACATCAAAAAATTCAGCTGTGACACATTTTGGTTCTCCATCTGCTAGTTGCATTGTAATTTGTTTAGTTATGGACGCGCATTCTTGTGCAAGGAGTATTTTATGTAGCTTTGCTCCAGCTATGCTTCCACGTGAGCCAGTGTCTAGACAGACTAAACCTTTCTCTCCATTGATTGTAACTGTAACCATTGGTCGATGGTTCTCGTGCGTTATTTGCATATTTGTTGAATTAAATGAAAACGAACTTGACGTTAACGCATCATTGCTGCTAGTAGACTTGCAGGTAGGGCAGGTACTGCGTATGTATCCAGGTGATCCACATCCATAACAGGTAACTTGAGGTTTTGTCACTTCCGCTGATGACGTTGATTGAGCTTTTCTTGCTTTCGACTGACTGATACTTTCGTTGTTGATATCCTTTGTTTTCTTTCTACATTCTGTTTCAGAATGACCATAATATTTGCAAAATGTACATCGAATACGTTGTTTCTTCTCAATTTTGTCTGGTGCTTTTGGTTCACTTCGAGACTTCTGAAATATTTCACGTTGTGACATTTCGATATCACGGGCACGTTTTAACAATGTTGAAAAGGAATTGAACTCGCTTCGTGTCATACGTCTCCGAATTCCGCGGTTCATTAGTCCGTATACTATATCAAGCTGAGCATCGTTTGGCAGCACATATGGAAGTTGTGAAAGTAACGCACGTATGTGGCACACAAATAATTCAGATGGTTCATTATCTTTCTGCTCACGTTCAAATATTGTACGATATATTAACGGAGGCGGTAATTTTCGTGAGTATGCGTCTTTAAGAGCTGTCACTGCTTCATCCCAATTTGTGACAGTTCCTTTTATTCCTTTCCACCATGTCGCAGCTATACCTTCAAGTAGCATAGGCAATCCTCGGAGGGCGTTGTCATCACTTACGTTTGCGCAATCCTTAAACGTAGTAACTGCGTCTAAAAATGCTTCGACATCAGCAGCTTCACTACCATCAAACCGTGAGGTGCATTTTGTGAAATTCCCCGCAATCATGTTTACAATAGACGGTGATGAATTTGCTTCAGACCTGGTTTGTTCTCGAGTAGCAACTGTTAATCGACTTAACAATTCTTCAAATTGTTCATTTGACAAGGTTACATTATGATCTATTTTGGGCGGCATTGTCAATCTTTTGTATTATGCGCAACACGAATGTTTTAGCTCAACAGTTCCAAATGGACGCAGCGGCACTAATATTCACTTCAGTTACGTTTTTCCTTCAGTATTACTTGTCTCTCCACGGCACACAAGGCTCGCGACGCGACGGTAATTTTCTAGTTGACTTTTGAATTTGACAGCACTCGTCAAAACCACAAATTTCTTTTTCTTGTATTTTCGGGCACACGTTGGGCAGCCCTTTGTAACTTACTACATTTATTTAGCCAACAAAATACATTTAAAGAAATACATATGGTATTATTTATTGTTTACATCCAATATTACTGCTCAAAAACATGAAAAATACACAACATGAAAAACAAACGATTCACACAACTGACTCTGGATACCGCACTGTTTTTCACAACACTACTCTGGCAGTGGCGGCTCGTTACAAACGGTGTTTTGTATGCTTAAAACAGCATTTTTATCTTGCTTTTACCAACATTAGCTATTATACACGACAGAAACATGAATATGACAGTTTAAATACTTGAAAACGGTGTTTTGTAAGCTTTTGCATGCTTAAAACAGCATTTTTATCTTGATTTTCCAAACATAAGCCATTACACACGACATATACATGAATATGACAGTTTAAATACTTGAAAACCGTGTTTTGTATGCTTTTGCACGCTTAAAACAGCATTTTATCTTGCTTTCACCAACATTAGCTATTATACACGACAGAAACATGAATATGACAGTTTAAATACTTGAAAACGGTGTTTTGTATGCTTTTGCATGCTTAAAACACCATTTTTATCTTGCTTTCACCAACATTAGCTATTATACACGACAGAAACATGAATATGACAGTTTAAACTTGAAAACAGCATTTCGTATGTTTTTGCAAGATGAAAGCAGCTATTTTATCTTGATTTTGCAAACATAAGCCATTACACTCGACATATACATAAATATGACAGTTTAAAGACTTGAAAACGGTGTTTTGTATGCTTTTGCATGCTTAAAACAGAATTTTTATCTTGCTTTCACCAACATTAGCTATTATACACGACAGAAACATGAATATGACAGTTTAAATACTTGAAAACGGTGTTTTGTTTGCTTTTGCATGCTTAAAACAGCATTTTTATCTTGCTTTTACCAACATTAGCTATTATACACAACAGAAACATGAATATGACAGTTTTAATACTTGAACACGGTGTTTTGTATGCTTTTGCATGCTTAAAACAGAATTTTTATCTTGCTTTCACCAACATGAGCTATTATACACGACAGAAACATGAATATGACAGTTTAAATACTTGAAAACTGCATTTTGTATGTTTTTGCAAGCTGAAAACAGCTATTTTGTCATGATTTTGCAAACATAAGCCATTACACACTACATATACATGAATATGACAGTTTAAATACTTGAAAACGGTGTTTTGTATGCTTTTGTATGCTTAAAACTGCATTTTTATCTTGCTTTCACCAACATTAGCTATTATACACGACAGACACATGAATATGACAGTTTAAATACTTGAAAACAGCATTTTGTATTTTTTTGCAAGCTGAAAACAGCTATTTTATCTTGATTTTGCAAACATAAGCCATTACACACGACATATACATGAATATGACAGTTTAAATACTTGAAAACGGTATTTTGTATGCTTTTGCATGCTTAAAACAGAATTTTTATCTTGCTTTCACCAACATTAGCTATTATACACGACAGAAACATGAATATGACATTTTAAATACTAGAAAACAGCATTTTGTATGTTTTTGCAAGCTGAAAACAGCTATTTTATCTTGATTTTGCAAACATACGCCATTACACACGACATATACATGAATATGACAGTTTAAATACTTGAAAACCGTGTTTTGTATGCTTTTGCATGCTAAAAACAGCATTTTTATCTTGCTTTCACCAACATTAGCTATTATACACAACAGACACACGAATATGACAGTTTAAATACTTGAAAACAGCATTTTGTATGTTTTTGCAAGCTGAAAACAGCTATTTTATCTTGATTTTGCAAACATAAGCCATTACACACGACATATACATGAATATGACAGTTTAAATACTTGAAAACGGTGTTTTGTATGCTTTTGCACGCTTAAAACAGCATTTTGATCTTGCTTTCACCAACATTAGCTATTATACATGACAGAAACATGAATATGACAGTTTAAATACTTGAAAACGGTGTTTTGTATGCTTTTGCATGCTTAAAACAGCATTTTTATCTTGCTTTCACAAACATTAGCTATTATACACGACAGAAACATGAATATGACAGTTTAAATACTTGAAAACAGCATTTTGTATGTTTTTGCAAGCTGAAAACAGTTATTTTATCTTAATTTTGCAAACATAAGCCATTACACACGACATATACATGAATATGACAGTTTAAATACTTGAAAACGGTGTTTTGTATGCTTTTGCATGCTTAAAACAGCATTTTTATCTTGCTTTCACCAACATTAGCTATTATACACGACAGAAACATGAATATGACAGTTTAAATACTTGAAAACGGTGTTTTGTTTGCTTTTGCATGCTTAAAACAGCATTTTTATCTTGCTTTTACCAACATTAGCTATTATACACAACAAAAACATGAATATGACAGTTTTAATACTTGAACACAGTGTTTTGTATGCTTTTGCATGCTTAAAACAGCATTTTTATCTTGCTTTCACCAACATGAGCTATTATACACGACAGAAACATGAATATGACAGTTTAAATACTTGAAAACTGCATTTTGTATGTTTTTGCAAGCTGAAAACAGCTATTTTATCTTGATTTTGCAAGCATAAGTCATTACACACGACATATATATGAATATGACAGTTTAAATACTTAAAAACCGTGTTTTGTATGCTTTTGCACGCTTAAAACAGCATTTTTATCTTGCTTTCACCAACATTAGCTATTATACACGACAGAAACATGAATATGACAGTTTAAATACTTGAAAACAGCATTTTGTATGTTTTTGCAAGCTGAAAACAGCTATTTTATCTTGATTTTGCAAACATGAGCCATTTTACACGACATATACATGACTATGACAGTTTAAATACTTGAAAACGGTGTTTTGTATGCTTTTGTATGCTTAAAGCAGCATTTTTATCTTGCTTTCACCAACATTAGCTATTATACACGACAGAAACATGAATATAATAGTTTAAATACTTCAAAACGGTGTTTTGTATGCTTTTGCATGCTTAAAACAGCATTTTTATCTTGCTTTCACCAACATTAGCTATTATACACGACAGACACATGAATATGACAGTTTAAATACTTGAAAACAGCATTTTGTATGTTTTTGCAAGCTGAAAACAGCTATTTCATCTTGATTTTGCAAACATAAGCCATTACACACGACATATACATGAATATGACAGTTTAAATTCTTGAAAATGGTGTTTTGTATGCTTTTGTATGCTTAAAACAGCATTTTTATCTTGCTTTCACCAACATTAGCTATTATACACGACAGACACATGAATATGACAGTTTAAATACTTGAAAACAGCATTTTGTATGTTTTTGCAAGCTGAAAACAACTATTTCATCTTGATTTTGCAAACATAAGCCATTACACACGACATATACATGAATATGACAGTTTAAATTCTTGAAAACGGTGTTTTGTATGCTTTTGCATGCTTAAAACAGCATTTTTATCTTGCTTTTACCAACATTAGCTATTATACACGACAGAAACATGAATATGACAGTTTAAAAACTTGAAAACAGCATTTTGTATGTTTTTGCAAGCTGAAAACAGCTATTTCATCTTGATTTTGCAAACATAAGCCATTACACACGACATATACATGAATATGACAGTTTAAATTCTTGAAAACGGTGTTTTGTATGCTTTTGTATGCTTAAAACAGCATTTTTATCTTGCTTTCACCAACATTAGCTATTATACACGACAGAAACATGAATATGACAGTTTAAATACTTGAAAACAGCATTTTGTATGTTTTTGCAAGCTGAAAACAGCTATTTTATCTTGATTTTGCAAACATAAGCCATTACACATGACATATACATGAATATGACAGTTTAAATACTTGAAAACAGTGTTTTGTATGCTTTTGCACGCTTAAAACAGCATTTTTATTTTGCTTTCACCAACATTAGCTATTATACACGACAGAAACATGAATATGACAGTTTAAAAACTTGAAAACAGCATTTTGTATGTTTTTGCAAGCTGAAAACAGCTATTTCATCTTGATTTTGCAAACATAAGCCATTACATACGACATATACATGAATATGACAGTTTAAATTCTTGAAAACTGTGTTTTGTATGCTTTTGTATGCTTAAAACAGCATTTTGATCTTGCTTTCACCAACATTAGCTATTATACATGACAGAAACATGAATATGACAGTTTAAATACTTGAAAACGGTGTTTTGTATGCTTTTGCATGCTTAAAACAGCATTGTTATCTTGCTTTTACCAACATTTGCTATTATACACGACAGAAACATGAATATGACAGTTTAAAAACTTGAAAACAGCATTTTGTATGTTTTTGCAAGCTGAAAACCGCTATTTCATCTTGATTTCGCAAACATAAGCCATTACACACGACATATACATGAATATGACAGTTTAAATACTTGAAAACGGTGTTTGGTATGCTTTTGCATGCTTAAAACAGCATTTTTATCTAGCTTTCACCAACATTAGCTATTATACACAACAGAAATATGAATATGACAGTTTAAATACTTGAAAACGGTGTTTTGTATCCTTTTGCATGCTTAAAACAGCATTTTTATCTTGATTTTCCAAACATAAGCCATTACACACGACATATACATGAATATGACAGTTTAAATACTTGAAAACGTTGTTTTGCATGCTTTTTCATGCTTAAAACAGCATTTTTGTCTTGCTTTCACCAACATTTGCTATTATACACGACAGAAACATGAATATGACAGTTTAAGTACTTGAAAACGGTGTTTTGTATGCTTTTGCATGCTTAAAACAGCATTTTTATCTAGCATTCACCAACATTAGCTATTATACACGACAGAAACCTGAATATGACAGTTTAAATACTTGAAAACGGTGTTTTGTATGCTTTTGCATGCTTAAAACAGCATTGTTATCTTGCTTTTACCAACATTAGCTATTATACACGACAGAAGCATGAATATGACAGTTTAAAAACTTGAAAACAGCATTTTGTATGTTTTTGCAAGCTGAAAACCGCTATTTCATCTTGATTTTGCAAACATAAGCCATTACACACGACATATACATGAATATGACAGTTTAAATACTTGAAAACGGTGTTTGGTATGCTTTTGCATGCTTAAAACAGCATTTTTATCTAGCTTTCACCAACATTAGCTATTATACACGACAGAAACATGAATATGACAGTTTAAATACTTGAAAACGGTGTTTTGTATGCTTTTGCATGCTTAAAACTGCATTTTTATCTTGCTTTTACCAACATTAGCTATTATACACGACAGAAACATGAATATGACAGTTTAAAAACTTGAAAACAGCATTTTGTATGTTTTTGCAAGCTGAAAACAGCTATTTCATCTTGATTTTGCAAACATAAGCCATTACACACGACATATACAGGAATATGACAGTTTAAATTCTTGAAAACGGTGTTTTGTATGCTTTTGTATGCTTAAAACAGCATTTTTATCTTGCTTTCACCAACATTAGCTATTATACACGACAGAAACATGAATATGACAGTTTAAATACTTGAAAACAGTATTTTGTATGTATTTGCAAGCTGAAAACAGCTATTTTATCTTGATTTTGCAAACATAAGCCATTACACACGACATATACATGAATATGACAGTTTAAATACTTGAAAACGGTGTTTTGTATGCTTTTGCATGCTTAAAACAGCATTTTTGACTTGCTTTGACCAACATTAGCTATTATACACGACAGAAACATGAATATGACAGTTTAAATACTTGAAAACAGCATTTAGTATGTTTTTGCAAGATGAAAACAGCTATTTTATCTTGATTTTTCAAACATAAGCCATTACGCACGACATATATATGAATATGACAGTTTAAAGACTTGAAAACGGTGTTTTGTTTGCTTTTGCATGCTTAAAACAGCATTTTTATCTAGCTTTCATCAACATTAGCTATTATAAACGACAGAAACATGAATATGACAGTTTAAATATTTGAAAACGTGTAACTTACTACATTTATTTAGCCAACAAAATACATTTAAAGAAATACATATGGTATTATTTATTGTTTACATCCAATATTACTGCTCAAAAACATGAAAAATACACAACATGAAAACAAACGATTCACACAACTGACTCTGGATACCGCACTGTTTTTCACAACACTACTCTGGCAGTGGCGGCTCGTTACATCCTCCCCCTTTGTGTCTAGCGACCGTCCACGGGCTAGGCACAAGAAGAATGTTTAGGCGGGCGTCCTCGTTGTCGTGGAAGTGGCCTAGAAACCTTCGGCTCACAATTTTGTTTCGGAGGTCGTCCTCTTTTACGGATTGGGCGTACTGGGGTATTTTCTTCGACTCCTGGTACGTAGGGCGTAAGTGCGGACACATGGTACACTCCGATAGGGCAATGAGGATCGTCTATTTTGGCTAGTTGATATGTAGTGGGCGACATCTGCTTTGATATCACGTATGGGCCGTCTCGTTTAGGGGCAAATTTCGATGTGTACGACTTCGCTGCTTTGCTAAGCGCGTGTATAGTGACTAATACTTGATCACCTGTATTATACGGCGTAACATCACGGCGACGACGATCGGCTTGTACTTTAGATGCGTTTTGGCGTTTTTCTTGAGTTTCTCGTGCAGCTGTCAGTGTTTGGGACATTCGTTGCAAATAAGGAGTGATTTGGGGTAGAAAATTGTCACTGTTAATAACAGCGCGCAAATCACGTTGTACATCTCCGGGAGTTCGTAACTCTCGGCCATACGTCAAGTAAGCGGCAGTGTAACCCGTTGCGTCACTTCTGGCGGTGTTCATGGCAAACCGAATAGAAGGTAAATTCGACTTCCATCGGGTATGATCACGTTGTACAAGGATGGCTAACTGTGTTTTTAAGTCCCTATTGCGCCGTTCTACCGGGTTTGCTTCCGGGTGATAGGAGGGTGTAAGGACTTGTTTAAAACCTAAACAGTACGATACGTGTTGCATAACTTCTCCGACGAACTGTGTTCCATTGTCGCTTATGATACGGCGGGGTGTACCGTATCTAAGAATGACCTCATCAATCAGGCACTTGGCACAATTTTCGGCAGTGGCAGCTGCAAGTGCGAAGAGCTCAATCCATTTAGTGGCCACATCTTCGATGATGAAAATCCAGCGTTCACCAGATTCAGCGGCTGGTAATGGGCCAAACAGGTCGATTGACAATGTTTCGAATCGTTTTGATACAACTGGTGTTTGCAGCAACCCAGCAGGTTTCAGATTTGTTGCTTTAAATCGCTGACAGTCGATACATTTCTGCACATGGTCCTGAATGCATTTTCGCATTCCTATCCAATGGAATCTATCTGCGATTCGTTGATAAGTTTTTTCAATACCATAATGGCCGGCAAGGGGCGAATCATGGTATTCATGCAAGATTTCCGGTATTTGGGATTTTGGAACAACTAGTTGCGGTTCCTCTTCATTCCTCTCTGGTGAATATTTGTACAGGATCCCGTTGTTCATTATGTATCCACGGTTTGTCCATTTAACGAAATCCACAGAATTATCTATAGCTTCAAGCGTGTCTATAATTTCTTTCAAATCGACATCTTCAAGTTGTTTTTGTCTAGTCTCTTCTGCAGGTATTGTAGGCAAAGTGATACAAACATTGCATACTGCGATTGTTTCTTTCTTACCAGGTGGTCGTGACAGCGTATCAGCTACTACATTAGTTCTACCTGGGGTATAATCAATGCGCAAATCATAGGGCTGTAACATCATAGCCCATCTCGCTAATCTTCCAGAAGGCGTCTTCAAGCTCATAAGCCATTTCAATGGTTGATGGTCGGTGATAACTCGGACCTCAGAACCCTCCAGATAACCTCTAAATTTCGTAATAGCCCAAACGACGGCAAGAGCTTCGCGCTCTGTCGTGCTGTAATTTATCTCGGCATCTGTGAGTAACCTACTGGCATATTCTACAGGGCGTTCCATAGGATGCTCCCCCTGGAGTAGAACAGCTCCCAAGGCATAGGAACTTGCGTCAGTCTTCAATACGAACGGTTTTGTTGGATCTGCTTGTCGTAGGACCGGTGAAGATGTAAGCAATGTTTTTATTGTTTCAAATGACTTTTGCTGTTCGGGTCCCCATTTCCAACCAACGTTCTTTTTTGTTAGCTCACTAAGAGGCTTTGTTATTCCCGCATAATTCGGGACAAATCTTCGAAACCAGGAACCAGTCTGAAGGAAGCTTCGTACCTGTTTCACATTTATCGGTGGTGTCATCTCTGATATGGCAGTGATCTTCTCTGGAGCGGGCTTGATTCCTTGTGGTGTTAACACATGTCCAAGATATCGTACTTCGGAACAAACAAATGAACATTTTGAGCGGTTTGCATTTAAACCAAATTGTTGCAATCGTTGAAGTACCTGTTGAAGGTCGCTAATATGTTCCTCGAAGGTTGTTGAGATTATCATCAAGTCATCTAAGTATGCTAGAATGAGGACATTCTTCAGTCCCATTCTAAGACGGTCAATTAGCCTTTGGAATGTCGAAGGTGCATTCCTCAATCCAAATGGCATCCTTTTAAATTTATAATGTCTAAAAGGTGTGACGAATGCTGTTTTGTCCTGGTCCTCTTTTTTAACTGGCACCTGCCAATAACCAGCTTGTAGGTCAAGTGTCGACATGTAATACGACTCTTTAGCTGCATGTAGAAGATCATCTATTCGTGGAAGTGGGTAGCGATCCGGTACGGTGACGGCGTTTAGTTGACGATAGTCCACACACAGACGATATTTTCCATCTTTTTTCGGGACGAGAACTACTGGAGCCGCATATGGCGAATCACTCTCTTCTATGATGTCTTCTGCTAGCATTCGGTCTATTTCAGTTTCTAAATACTTCTTTTTATCCGGTGACATTCGATAAGGGGGTACTGCAATCGGAGTATCATCCGTAAGTCGAATGGCATGTTCCGCAAATGAAGTTGGCTTGTTACTTTTTGCAAAAACGTCGCTGTATTCAGTAAGTAGCAAGTTTATGCGTCTTCTTTGTTCATCATCCAGATGTTTTCCTTCTTCTTCATTTAAATGTTCCTCCTTGTTCTTATTAAGTGATGCTTCATCATGCATGCAATTAACGGATTCTACATTGCTAATTTCTTCTGATAAGAACGGTTGTCGTTCCTCAGGCTTGTCGTTAAAGAACCATTCATTCGTCGTTAAGTCCAGTATCATACCTGCACTTTTAATGAAATCTACCCCCAAGAGGGTGCTGTTTCTCTTATGTTCTGGTATGGCTATCAATGTGACGGGTACCTTTTTGTTGCTGATGTTAATTTCTACATCAAAAAATTCAGCTGTGACACATTTTGGTTCTCCATCTGCTAGTTGCATTGTAATTTGTTTAGTTATGGACGCGCATTCTTGTGCAAGGAGTATTTTATGTAGCTTTGCTCCAGCTATGCTTCCACGTGAGCCAGTGTCTAGACAGACTAAACCTTTCTCTCCATTGATTGTAACTGTAACCATTGGTCGATGGTTCTCGTGCGTTATTTGCATATTTGTTGAATTAAATGAAAACGAACTTGACGTTAACGCATCATTGCTGCTAGTAGACTTGCAGGTAGGGCAGGTACTGCGTATGTATCCAGGTGATCCACATCCATAACAGGTAACTTGAGGTTTTGTCACTTCCGCTGATGACGTTGATTGAGCTTTTCTTGCTTTCGACTGACTGATACTTTCGTTGTTGATATCCTTTGTTTTCTTTCTACATTCTGTTTCAGAATGACCATAATATTTGCAAAATGTACATCGAATACGTTGTTTCTTCTCAATTTTGTCTGGTGCTTTTGGTTCACTTCGAGACTTCTGAAATATTTCACGTTGTGACATTTCGATATCACGGGCACGTTTTAACAATGTTGAAAAGGAATTGAACTCGCTTCGTGTCATACGTCTCCGAATTCCGCGGTTCATTAGTCCGTATACTATATCAAGCTGAGCATCGTTTGGCAGCACATATGGAAGTTGTGAAAGTAACGCACGTATGTGGCACACAAATAATTCAGATGGTTCATTATCTTTCTGCTCACGTTCAAATATTGTACGATATATTAACGGAGGCGGTAATTTTCGTGAGTATGCGTCTTTAAGAGCTGTCACTGCTTCATCCCAATTTGTGACAGTTCCTTTTATTCCTTTCCACCATGTCGCAGCTATACCTTCAAGTAGCATAGGCAATCCTCGGAGGGCGTTGTCATCACTTACGTTTGCGCAATCCTTAAACGTAGTAACTGCGTCTAAAAATGCTTCGACATCAGCAGCTTCACTACCATCAAACCGTGAGGTGCATTTTGTGAAATTCCCCGCAATCATGTTTACAATAGACGGTGATGAATTTGCTTCAGACCTGGTTTGTTCTCGAGTAGCAACTGTTAATCGACTTAACAATTCTTCAAATTGTTCATTTGACAAGGTTACATTATGATCTATTTTGGGCGGCATTGTCAATCTTTTGTATTATGCGCAACACGAATGTTTTAGCTCAACAGTTCCAAATGGACGCAGCGGCACTAATATTCACTTCAGTTACGTTTTTCCTTCAGTATTACTTGTCTCTCCACGGCACACAAGGCTCGCGACGCGACGGTAATTTTCTAGTTGACTTTTGAATTTGACAGCACTCGTCAAAACCACAAATTTCTTTTTCTTGTATTTTCGGGCACACGCTGGGCAGCCACTTTGTAACTTACTACATTTATTTAGCCAACAAAATACATTTAAAGAAATACATATGGTATTATTTATTGTTTACATCCAATATTACTGCTCAAAAACATGAAAAATACACAACATGAAAAACAAACGATTCACACAACTGACTCTGGATACCGCACTGTTTTTCACAACACTACTCTGGCAGTGGCGGCTCGTTACAAACGGTGTTTTGTATGCTTAAAACAGCATTTTTATCTTGCTTTTACCAACATTAGCTATTATACACGACAGAAACATGAATATGACAGTTTAAATACTTGAAAACGGTGTTTTGTAAGCTTTTGCATGCTTAAAACAGCATTTTTATCTTGATTTTCCAAACATAAGCCATTACACACGACATATACATGAATATGACAGTTTAAATACTTGAAAACCGTGTTTTGTATGCTTTTGCACGCTTAAAACAGCATTTTATCTTGCTTTCACCAACATTAGCTATTATACACGACAGAAACATGAATATGACAGTTTAAATACTTGAAAACGGTGTTTTGTATGCTTTTGCATGCTTAAAACACCATTTTTATCTTGCTTTCACCAACATTAGCTATTATACACGACAGAAACATGAATATGACAGTTTAAACTTGAAAACAGCATTTCGTATGTTTTTGCAAGATGAAAGCAGCTATTTTATCTTGATTTTGCAAACATAAGCCATTACACTCGACATATACATGAATATGACAGTTTAAAGACTTGAAAACGGTGTTTTGTATGCTTTTGCATGCTTAAAACAGAATTTTTATCTTGCTTTCACCAACATTAGCTATTATACACGACAGAAACATGAATATGACAGTTTAAATACTTGAAAACGGTGTTTTGTTTGCTTTTGCATGCTTAAAACAGCATTTTTATCTTGCTTTTACCAACATTAGCTATTATACACAACAGAAACATGAATATGACAGTTTTAATACTTGAACACGGTGTTTTGTATGCTTTTGCATGCTTAAAACAGAATTTTTATCTTGCTTTCACCAACATGAGCTATTATACACGACAGAAACATGAATATGACAGTTTAAATACTTGAAAACTGCATTTTGTATGTTTTTGCAAGCTGAAAACAGATATTTTGTCATGATTTTGCAAACATAAGCCATTACACACTACATATACATGAATATGACAGTTTAAATTCTTGAAAACGGTGTTTTGTATGCTTTTGTATGCTTAAAACTGCATTTTTATCTTGCTTTCACCAACATTAGCTATTATACACGACAGACACATGAATATGACAGTTTAAATACTTGAAAACAGCATTTTGTATTTTTTTGCAAGCTGAAAACAGCTATTTTATCTTGATTTTGCAAACATAAGCCATTACACACGACATATACATGAATATGACAGTTTAAATACTTGAAAACGGTATTTTGTATGCTTTTGCATGCTTAAAACAGAATTTTTATCTTGCTTTCACCAACATTAGCTATTATACACGACAGAAACATGAATATGACATTTTAAATACTAGAAAACAGCATTTTGTATGTTTTTGCAAGCTGAAAACAGCTATTTTATCTTGATTTTGCAAACATACGCCATTACACACGACATATACATGAATATGACAGTTTAAATACTTGAAAACCGTGTTTTGTATGCTTTTGCATGCTAAAAACAGCATTTTTATCTTGCTTTCACCAACATTAGCTATTATACACAACAGACACACGAATATGACAGTTTAAATACTTGAAAACAGCATTTTGTATGTTTTTGCAAGCTGAAAACAGCTATTTTATCTTGATTTTGCAAACATAAGCCATTACACACGACATATACATGAATATGACAGTTTAAATACTTGAAAACGGTGTTTTGTATGCTTTTGCACGCTTAAAACAGCATTTTGATCTTGCTTTCACCAACATTAGCTATTATACATGACAGAAACATGAATATGACAGTTTAAATACTTGAAAACGGTGTTTTGTATGCTTTTGCATGCTTAAAACAGCATTTTTATCTTGCTTTCACAAACATTAGCTATTATACACGACAGAAACATGAATATGACAGTTTAAATACTTGAAAACAGCATTTTGTATGTTTTTGCAAGCTGAAAACAGTTATTTTATCTTGATTTTGCAAACATAAGCCATTACACACGACATATACATGAATATGACAGTTTAAATACTTGAAAACGGTGTTTTGTATGCTTTTGCATGCTTAAAACAGCATTTTTATCTTGCTTTCACCAACATTAGCTATTATACACGACAGAAACATGAATATGACAGTTTAAATACTTGAAAACGGTGTTTTGTTTGCTTTTGCATGCTTAAAACAGCATTTTAATCTTGCTTTTACCAACATTAGCTATTATACACAACAAAAACATGAATATGACAGTTTTAATACTTGAACACAGTGTTTTGTATGCTTTTGCATGCTTAAAACAGCATTTTTATCTTGCTTTCACCAACATGAGCTATTATACACGACAGAAACATGAATATGACAGTTTAAATACTTGAAAACTGCATTTTGTATGTTTTTGCAAGCTGAAAACAGCTATTTTATCTTGATTTTGCAAGCATAAGTCATAACACACGACATATATATGAATATGACAGTTTAAATACTTAAAAACCGTGTTTTGTATGCTTTTGCACGCTTAAAACAGCATTTTTATCTTGCTTTCACCAACATTAGCTATTATACACGACAGAAACATGAATATGACAGTTTATATACTTGAAAACAGCATTTTGTATGTTTTTGCAAGCTGAAAACAGCTATTTTATCTTGATTTTGCAAACATGAGCCATTTTACACGACATATACATGACTATGACAGTTTAAATACTTGAAAACGGTGTTTTGTATGCTTTTGTATGCTTAAAGCAGCATTTTTATCTTGCTTTCACCAACATTAGCTATTATACACGACAGAAACATGAATATAATAGTTTAAATACTTCAAAACGGTGTTTTGTATGCTTTTGCATGCTTAAAACAGCATTATTATCTTGCTTTCACCAACATTAGCTATTATACACGACAGACACATGAATATGACAGTTTAAATACTTGAAAACAGCATTTTGTATGTTTTTGCAAGCTGAAAACAGCTATTTCATCTTGATTTTGCAAACATAAGCCATTACACACGACATATACATGAATATGACAGTTTAAATTCTTGAAAATGGTGTTTTGTATGCTTTTGTATGCTTAAAACAGCATTTTTATCTTGCTTTCACCAACATTAGCTATTATACACGACAGACACATGAATATGACAGTTTAAATACTTGAAAACAGCATTTTGTATGTTTTTGCAAGCTGAAAACAACTATTTCATCTTGATTTTGCAAACATAAGCCATTACACACGACATATACATGAATATGACAGTTTAAATTCTTGAAAACGGTGTTTTGTATGCTTTTGCATGCTTAAAACAGCATTTTTATCTTGCTTTTACCAACATTAGCTATTATACACGACAGAAACATGAATATGACAGTTTAAAAACTTGAAAACAGCATATTGTATGTTTTTGCAAGCTGAAAACAGCTATTTCATCTTGATTTTGCAAACATAAGCCATTACACACGACATATACATAAATATGACAGTTTAAATTCTTGAAAACGGTGTTTTGTATGCTTTTGTATGCTTAAAACAGCATTTTTATCTTGCTTTCACCAACATTAGCTATTATACACGACAGAAACATGAATATGACAGTTTAAATACTTGAAAACAGCATTTTGTATGTTTTTGCAAGCTGAAAACAGCTATTTTATTTTGATTTTGCAAACATAAGCCATTACACATGACATATACATGAATATGACAGTTTAAATACTTGAAAACAGTGTTTTGTATGCTTTTGCACGCTTAAAACAGCATTTTTATTTTGCTTTCACCAACATTAGCTATTATACACGACAGAAACATGAATATGACAGTTTAAAAACTTGAAAACAGCATTTTGTATGTTTTTGCAAGCTGAAAACAGCTATTTCATCTTGATTTTGCAAACATAAGCCATTACACACGACATATACATGAATATGACAGTTTAAATTCTTGAAAACTGTGTTTTGTATGCTTTTGTATGCTTAAAACAGCATTTTTATCTTGCTTTCACCAACATTAGCTATTATACACGACAGAAACATGAATATGACAGTTTAAATACTTTAAACAGTATTTTGTATGTTTTTGCAAGCTGAAAACAGCTATTTTATCTTGATTTTGCAAACATAAGCCATTACACACGACATATACATGAATATGACAGTTTAAATACTTGAAAGCGGTGTTTTGTATGCTTTTGCATGCATAAAACAGCATTTCTGTCTTACTTTCACCAACATTAGCTATTATACACAACAGAAACATGAATATGACAGTTTAAAT
>CAWWDY010001196.1:0-19650 GCA_963942605.1 Poecilus cupreus | reverse complement strand
AATATGACAGTTTAGATACTTGAAAACGGTGTTTTGTATGCTTTTGAATGCTTAAAACAGCAGTTTTATCTTGATTTCACCAACATTAGCCATTATACACGACAGAAACATTAATATGACTGTTTAAATATTTGAAAACAGCATTTTGTATGTTTTTGCAAGCTGAAAACAGCTATTTTATCTTGATTTTGCAAACATAAGCCATTACACACTACATATACATGAATATGACAAATTAAATACTTGAAAACGGTGTTTTGTATGCTTTTAAATGCTTAAAACAGCTGTTTTATCTTGATTTAACCAACATTAGCCATTATACACGACAGAAACAAGAATATGACAGTTTAAATACTTGAAAACAGCATTTTGTATGTTTTTGCAAGATGAAAACAGCTATTTTATCTTGATTTTGCAAACATAAGCCATTACACACTACATATACATGAATATGACAGTTTAATTACTTGAAAACGGTGTTTTGTATGCTTTTGCATGCTTAAAACAGCAATTTTATCTTGATTTCACCAACATTAGCCATTATACACGACAGAAACATGAATATGACAGTTTAAAAACTAAAAACAGTATTTTGTATTTTTTTTCAAGCTGAAAACAGCTATTTTTTTCTTGATTTTGCAAACATAAGCCATTACACACTACATATACATGAATATGACAGTTTAAATACTTGAAAAGGGTAATTTGTATGCTTTTGAATGCTTAAAACAGCAGTTTTATCTTGATTTCACCAACATTACCCATTATACACGACAGAAACATGAATATGACAGTTTAAATACTTAAAAACAGCATTTTGTATGTTTTTGCAAGCTGAAAACAGCTATTTTACCTTGATTTTGCAAACATAAGCCATTACACACGACATATACATGAATATGACAGTTTAAATACTTGAAAACGGTGTTTTGTATGCTTTTGAATGCTTAAAACAGCTGTTTTGTCTTGATTTCACCAACATTAGCCATTATGCACGACAGAAACATGAATATGACAGTTTAAATACTTGAAAACAGCATTTTGTATGCTTTTGCAAGCTGAGAACAGCTATTTTATCTTGATTTTGCAAACATAAGCCATTACACATGACATATACATGAATATGACAGTTTAAATACTTGAAAACGGTGTTTTGTATGCTTTTGAATGCTTAAAACTGCAGTTTTATCTCGATTTCACCAACATTAGCCATTATACACGACAGAAACATGAATATGACAGTTTAAATACTTAAAAACAGCATTTTGTATGTTTTTGCAAGCTGAAAACAGCTATTTTATCTTTATTTTGCAAACATAAGCCATTACACACGACATTTACATGAATATGGCAGTTTAAATAATTGAAAACGTTGTTTTGTATGTATTTGCATGCTTAAAACAGCAATTTTATCTTGATTTCACCAACATTAGCCATAATACACAACAGAAACATGAACATGACAGTTTAAATACTTAAAAACAGCATTTTGTATGTTTTTGCAAGATGAAAACAGCTATTTTATCTTGATTTTGAAAACATAAGCCATTACACACGACATATACATGAATATGACAGTTTAGATACTTAAAAACGGTGTTTTGTATGCTTTTGAATGCTTAAAACAGCAGTTTTATCTTGATTTCTCCAACATTAGCCATTATACACGACAGAAACATGAATATGACAGTTTAAATACTTGAAAACAGCATTTTGTATGATTTTGCAAGCTGAAAACAGCTATTTTATTTTGATTTTGCAAACATAAGCCATTACGCACGACATATACATGAAAATGGCAGTTTAAATAATTGAAAACGTTGTTTTGTATGTATTTGCATGCTTAAAACAGCAATTTTATCTTGATTTCACCAACATTAGCCATAATACACGACAGAAACATGAACATGACAGTTTAAATACTTAAAAACAGCATTTTGTATGTTTTTGCAAGCTGAAAACAGCTATTTTATCTTTATTTTGCAAACATAAGCCATTACACACGACATTTACATGAATATGGCAGTTTAAATAATTGAAAACGTTGTTTTGTATGTATTTGCATGCTTAAAACAGCAATTTTATATTGATTTCACCAACATTAGCCATAATACACGACAGAAACATGAACATGACAGTTTAAATACTTAAAAACAGCATTTTGTATGTTTTTGCAAGCTGAAAACAGCTATTTTATCTTGATTTTGCAAACATTAGCCATTACACACGACATATACATGAATATGACAGTTTAGATACTTGAAAACGGTGTTTTGTATGCTTTTGAATGCTTAAAACAGCAGTTTTATCTTGATTTCACCAACATTAGACATTATACACGACAGAAACATTAATATGACTGTTTAAATATTTGAAAACAGCATTTTGTATGTTTTTGCAAGCTGAAAACAGCTATTTTATCTTGATTTTGCAAACATAAGCCATTACACACTACATATACATGAATATGACAAATTAAATACTTGAAAACGGTGTTTTGTATGCTTTTAAATGCTTAAAACAGCTGTTTTATCTTGATTAAACCAACATTAGCCATTATACACGACAGAAACAAGAATATGACAGTTTAAATACTTGAAAACAGCATTTTGTATGTTTTTGCAAGCTGAAAACAGCTATTTTATCTTGATTTTGCAAACATAAGCCATTACACACTACATATACATGAATATGACAGTTTAATTACTTGAAAACGGTGTTTTGTATGCTTTTGCATGCTTAAAACAGCAATTTTATGTTGATTTCACCAACATTAGCCATTATACACGACTGAAACATGAATATGACAGTTTAAATACTTGAAAACAGCATTTTGTATGCTTTTGCAAGCTGAGAACAGCTATTTTATCTTGATTTTGCAAACATAAGCCATTACACACGACATATACATGAATATGGCAGTTTAAATACTTGAAAACGGTGTTTTGTATGTATTTGCATGCTTAAAACAGCAATTTTATCTTGATTTCACCAACATTAGCAATTATACACGACAGAAACATTAATATGACAGTTTAAATACTTGAAAACAGCATTTTTATGTTTTTGCAAGCTGAAAACAGCTATTTTATCTTGATTTTGCAAACATAAGCCATTACACACGACATATACATGAATATGACAGTTTAGATACTTGAAAATGGTGTTTTGTATGCTTTTGAATGCTTAAAACAGAAGTTTTATCTTGTTTTCTCCAACATTAGCCATTATACACGACAGAAACATGAATATGACAGTTTAAATACTTAAAAACAGCATTTTGTATGTTTTTGCAAGCAGAAAACAGCTATTTTATTTTGATTTTAAAACATAAGCTATTACACACGACATATACATGAATATGATAGTTTAAATACTTGAAAACGGTGTTTTGTATGCTTTTGAATGCTTAAAACAGCAGTTTTATCTTGATTTCATTAACATTAGCCATTATACACGACAGAAACATGAGTATGACAGTATAAATACTTGTAGTTTTGTATGCTTTTAAATGCTTAAAACAGCTGTTTTATCTTGATTTAACCAACATTAGCCATTATACACGACAGAAACATGATTATGACAGTTTAAATACTTGAAAACAGCATTTTGTATGTTTTGCAAGCTGAGAACAGCTATTTTATCTTGATTTTGCAAACACAAGCCATTACACACGACATATACATGAATATGGCAGTTTAAATACTTGAAAACGGTGTTTTGTATGCTTTTGAATGCTTAAAACAGCAGTTTTATCTTGATTTCACCAACATTAGCCATTATACACGACAGAAACGTGAATATGACAGTTTAAATACTTGAAACATGCATTTTGTATGTTTTTGCAAGCTGAAAACAGCTATTTTATCTTGTTTTTGCAAACATAAGCCATTACACACGGCATATACATGAATATGACAGTTTAAATACTTGAAAACGGAGTGTTGTATGCTTTTGAATGCTTAAAACAGCAGTTTTATCTTGATTTCACCAACATTAGCCATTATACACGACAGAAACTTCAATATGACAGTTTAAATACTAAAAACAGCATTTTGTATTTTTTTGCAAGCTGAAAACAGCTATTTTATCTTGATTTTGCAAACATAAGCCATTACACACTACATATACATGAATATGACAGTTTAATTACTTGAAAACGGTGTTTTGTATGCTTTTGAATGCTTAAAACAGCAGTTTTATCTTGATTTCACCAACATTAGCCATTATACACAACAGAAACATTAATATGATAGTTTAAATACTTAAAAACAGCATTTTGTATGTTTTTGCAAGCTGAAAACAGCTATTTTATCTTGATTTTGCAAACATAAGCCATTACACACGACATATACATTAATATGACAGTTTAGATAGTTGAAAACGGTGTTTTGTATGCTTTTGAATGATTAAAACAGCAGTTTTATCTTGATTTCACAAACATTACCCATTATACACGACAGAAACATGAATATGACAGTTTAAATACTTAAAAACAGCATTTTGTATGTTTTTGCAAGCTGAAAACAGCTATTTTATCTTGATTTTGCAAACATAAGCCATTACACACGACATATACATGAATATGACAGTTTAAATACTTGAAAACGGTGTTTTGTATGCTTTTGAATGCTTAAAACAGCAATTTTATCTTGATTTCACCAACATTAGCCATTATACACGACAGAAACATGAATATGACAGTTTAAAAACTAAAAACAGTATTTTGTATTTTTTTGCAAGCTGAAAACAGCTATTTTTTTCTTGATTTTGCAAACATAAGCCATTACACACTACATATACATGAATATGACAGTTTAAATACTTGAAAAGTGTAATTTGTATGCTTTTGAATGCTTAAAACAGCAGTTTTATCTTGATTTTACCAACATTACCCATTATACACGACAGAAACATGAATATGACAGTTTAAATACTTAAAAACAGCATTTTGTATGTTTTTGCAAGCTGAAAACAGCTATTTTATCTTGATTTTGCAAACATAAGCCATTACACACGACATATACATGAATATGACAGTTTAAATACTTGAAAACGGTGTTTTGTATGCTTTTGAATGCTTAAAACAGCTGTTTTGTCTTGATTTCACCAACATTAGCCATTATGCACGACAGAAACATGAATATGACAGTTTAAATACTTGAAAACAGCATTTTGTATGCTTTTGCAAGCTGAGAACAGCTATTTTATCTTGATTTTGCAAACATAAGCCATTACACATGACATATACATGAATATGACAGTTTAAATACTTGAAAACGGTGTTTTGTATGCTTTTGAATGCTTAAAACTGCAGTTTTATCTCGATTTCACCAACATTAGCCATTATACACGACAGAAACATGAATATGATAGTTTAAATACTTAAAAACAGCATTTTGTATGTTTTTGCAAGCTGAAAACAGCTATTTTATCTTTATTTTGCAAACATAAGCCATTACACACGACATTTACATGAATATGGCAGTTTAAATAATTGAAAACGTTGTTTTGTATGTATTTGCATGCTTAAAACAGCAATTTTATCTTGATTTCACCAACATTAGCCATAATACACAACAGAAACATGAACATGACAGTTTAAATACTTAAAAACAGCATTTTGTATGTTTTTGCAAGATGAAAACAGCTATTTTATCTTGATTTTGCAAACATAAGCCATTACACACGACATATACATGAATATGACAGTTTAGATACTTAAAAACGGTGTTTTGTATGCTTTTGGATGCTTAAAACAGCAGTTTTATCTTGATTTCTCCAACATTAGCCATTATACACGACAGAAACATGAATATGACAGTTTAAATACTTGAAAACAGCATTTTGTATGATTTTGCAAGCTGAAAACAGCTATTTTATTTTGATTTTGCAAACATAAGCCATTACGCACGACATATACATGAAAATGACAGTTTAAATACTTGAAAACGGTGTTTTGTATGCTTTTGAATGCTTAAAACAGCAGTTTTATCTTGATTTCACCAACATTAGCCATTATACACGACAGAAACATGAATATGACAGTTTAAATACTTAAAAACAGCATTTTGTATGTTTTTGCAAGCTGAAAAAAGCTATTTTATCTTTATTTTGCAAACATAAGCCATTACACACGACATTTACATGAATATGGCAGTTTAAATAATTGAAAACGTTGTTTTGTATGTATTTGCATGCTTAAAACAGCAATTTTATCTTGATTTCACCAACATTAGCCATAATACACGACAGAAACATGAACATGACAGTTTAAATACTTAAAAACAGCATTTTGTATGTTTTTGCAAGCTGAAAACAGCTATTTTATCTTGATTTTGCAAACATAAGCCATTACACACGACATATACATGAATATGACAGTTTAGATACTTGAAAACGGTGTTTTGTATGCTTTTGAATGCTTAAAACAGCAGTTTTATCTTGATTTCACCAACATTAGACATTATACACGACAGAAACATTAATATGACTGTTTAAATATTTGAAAACAGCATTTTGTATGTTTTTGCAAGCTGAAAGCAGCTATTTTATCTTGATTTTGCAAACATAAGCCATTACACACTACATATACATGAATATGACAAATTAAATACTTGAAAACGGTGTTTTGTATGCTTTTGCATGCTTAAAACAGCAATTTTATGTTGATTTCACCAACATTAGCCATTATACACGACTGAAACATGAATATGACAGTTTAAATACTTGAAAACAGCATTTTGTATGCTTTTGCAAGCTGAGAACAGCTATTTTATCTTGATTTTGCAAACATAAGCCATTACACACGACATATACAAGAATATGACAGTTTAAATACTTGAAAACGGTGTTTTGTATGCTTTTGAATGTTTAAAACAGCAGTGTTATCTTGATTTCACAAACATTAGCCATTATACACGACAGAAACATGAATATGACAGATTAAATACTTAAAAACAGCATTTTGTATGTTTTTGCAAGCTGAAAACAGCTATTTTATCTTGATTTTGCAAACATAAGCCATTACACACGACATATACATGAATATGGCAGTTTAAATACTTGAAAACGGTGTTTTGTATGCTTTTGAATGCTTAAAACAGCAGTTTTATCTTGATTTCACCAACATTAGCCATTATACACGACAGAAACGTGAATATGACAGTTTAAATACTTGAAACATGCATTTTGTATGTTTTTGCAAGCTAAAAACAGCTATTTTATCTTGTTTTTGCAAACATAAGCCATTACACACGGCATATACATGAATATGACAGTTTAAATACTTGAAACGGAGTGTTGTATGCTTTTGAATGCTTAAAACAGCAGTTTTATCTTGATTTCACCAACATTAGCCATTATACACGACAGAAACTTGAATATGACAGTTTAAATACTAAAAACAGCATTTTGTATTTTTTTGCAAGCTGAAAACAGCTATTTTATCTTGATTTTGCAAACATAAGCCATTACACACTACATATACATGAATATGACAGTTTAATTACTTGAAAACGGTGTTTTGTATGCTTTTGAATGCTTAAAACAGCAGTTTTATCTTGATTTCACCAACATTAGCCATTATACACAACAGAAACATTAATATGATAGTTTAAATACTTAAAAACAGCATTTTGTATGTTTTTGCAAGCTGAAAACAGCTATTTTATCTTGATTTTGCAAACATAAGCCATTACACACGACATATACATTAATATGACAGTTTAGATAGTTGAAAACGGTGTTTTGTATGCTTTTGAATGATTAAAACAGCAGTTTTATCTTGATTTCACCAACATTACCCATTATACACGACAGAAACATGAATATGACAGTTTAAATACTTAAAAACAGCATTTTGTATGTTTTTGCAAGCTGAAAACAGCTATTTTATCTTGATTTTGCAAACATAAGCCATTACACACGACATATACATGAATATGACAGTTTAAATACTTGAAAACGGTGTTTTGTATGCTTTTGAATGCTTAAAACAGCTGTTTTATCTTGATTTCACCAACATTAGCCATTATGCACGACAGAAACATGAATATGACAGTTTAAATACTTGAAAACAGCATTTTGTATGCTTTTGCAAGCTGAGAACAGCAATTTTATCTTGATTTTGCAAACATAAGCCATTACACATGACATATACATGAATATTACAGTTTAAATACTTGAAAACGGTGTTTTTTATGCTTTTGAATGCTTAAAACTGCAGTTTTATCTTGATTTCACCAACATTAGCCATTATACACGACAGAAACATGAATATGACAGTTTAAATACTTAAAAACAGCATTTTGTATGTTTTTGCAAGCTGAAAACAGCTATTTTATCTTGATTTTGCAAACATAAGCCATTACACACGACATATACATGAATATGGCAGTTTAAATACTTGAAAACGGTGTTTTGTATGTATTTGCATGCTTAAAACAGCAATTTTATTTTGATTTCACCAACATTAGCCATTATACACGACAGAAACATGAATATGACAGTTTAAATACTTGAAAACAGCATTTTGTATGTTTTTGCATGCTTAAAACAGCTATTTTATCTTGATTTTGCAAACATAAGCCATTACACACGACATATACATGAATATGACAGTTTAGATACTTGAAAACGGTGTTTGGTATGCTTTTGAATGCTTAAAACAGCAGTTTTATCTTGATTTCACCAACATTAGCCATTATACACGACAGAAACATGAATATGACAATTTAAATACTTGAAAACAGCATTTTGTATGTTTTTGCAAGCTGAAAACAGCTATTTTATCTTGATTTTGCAAACATAAGCCATTACACACGACATATACATGAATATGGCAGTTTAAATACTTGAAAACGGTGTTTTGTATGCATTTGCATGCTTAAAACAGCAATTTTATCTGTATTTCACCAACATTAGCTATTATACACGACAGAAACATGAATATAAATATAATAAATAAATATATCATCACGCCTTTTACCCATTACGAATGTCGCACTCTGCTTACGCAGATATCGGTAAGAGATATATTTTATCATATGAAGTGCGGTTACCAGCCGTCAACTCATAGCCCCCAAGGATGTTAGTTGAGGTAAAACTTGAAAACAGCATTTTGTATGTTTTTGCTAGCTGAAAACAGCTATTTTATCTTGATTTTACAAACATAAGCCATTACACACGACATATACATGAATATGACAGTTTAGATACTTGAAAACGGTGTTTGGTATGCTTTTGAATGCTTAAAACAGCAGTTTTATCTTGATTTCACCAACATTAGCCATTATACACGACAGAAACATGAATATGACAGTTTAAATACTTAAAAACAGCATTTTGTATGTTTTTGCAAGCTGAAAACAGCTATTTTATCTTGATTTTGCAAACATAAGCCATTACACACGACATATACATGAATATGACAGTTTAAATACTTAAAACGGTGTTTTGTATGCTTTTGAATGCTTAAAACAGCTGTTTTATCTTGATTTCACCAACATTAGCCATTATGCATGACAGAAACATGAATATGACAGTTTAAATACTTGAAAACAGCATTTTGTATGCTTTTGCAAGCTGAGAACAGCTATTTTAAATACTTAAAAACGGTGTTTTGTATGCTTTTGAATGCTTAAAACTGCAGTTTTATCTTGATTTCACGAACATTAGCCATTATACACGACAGAAACATGAATATGACAGTTTAAATACTTAAAAACAGCATTTTGTATGTTTTTGCAAGCTGAAAACAGCTATTTTATCTTTATTTTGCAAACATAAGCCATTACACACGACATATACATGAATATGACAGTTTAAATAATTGAAAACGTTGTTTTGTATGTATTTGCATGCTTAAAACAGCAAATTTATCTTGATTTCACCAACATTAGCCATTATACACGACTAAAACATGAATATGACAGCTTAAATACTTGAAAACAGCATTTTGTATGTTTTTGCAAGCTGAAAACAGCTATTTTATCTTGATTTTGCAAACATAAGCCATTACACACGACATATACATGAATATGACAGTTCAGATACTTGAAAACGGTGTTTTGTATGCTTTTGAATGCTTAAAATAGCAGTTTTATCTTGATTTCTCCAACATTAACCATTATACACGACAGAAACATGAATATGACAGTTTAAATAAATGAAAACAGCATTTTGTATGTTTTTGCAAGCTGAAAACAGCTATTTTATTTTGATTTTGCAAACATAAGCCATTACACACGACATATACATGAATATGACAGTTTAAATACTTGAAAACGGTGTTTTGTATGCTTTTGAATGCTTAAAACAGCAGTTTTACCTTGATTTCATTAACATTAGCTATTATACACGACAGAAACATGAATATAAATAAAATAAATAAATATATCATCACGCCTTTTACCCATTACGGGTGTCGCACTCTGCTTACGCAGATATCGGTAAGAGATATATTTTATCATATGAATTGCGGTTACCAGCCGTCAACTCATAGCCCCCAAGGATGTTAGTTGAGGTGGAACTTAAAAACAGCATTTTGTATGTTTTTGCTAGCTGAAAACAGCTATTTTATCTTGATTTTGCAAACATAAGCCAGAACACACGACATATACATGAAAATGACAGTTTAAATTCTTGAAAACGGTGTTTTGTATGCTTTTGAATGCTTAAAACAGCTGTTTTATCTTGATTTCACCAACATTAGCCATTATACACGACAGAAACATGAATATGACAGTTTAAATACTTGAAAACAGCATTTTGTATGCTTTTGCAAGCTGAGAACAGCTATTTTATTTTGATTTTGCAAACATAGCCATTACACACGACATATACATGAATATGACAGTTTAAATACTTGAAAAGGGTAATTTGTATGCTTTTGAATGCTTAAAACAGCAGTTTTATCTTGATTTCACCAACATTACCCATTATACACGACAGAAACATGAACATGACAGTTTAAATACTTAAAAACAGCATTTTGTATGTTTTTGCAAGCTGAAAACAGCTATTTTATCTTGATTTTGCAAACATAAGCCATTACACACGCCATATACATGAATATGACAGTTTAGATACTTAAAAACGGTGTTTTGTATGCTTTTGAATGCTTAAAACAGCAGTTTTATCTTGATTTCTCCAACATTAGCCATTATACACGACAGAAACATGAATATGACAGTTTAAATACTTGAAAACAGCATTTTGTATGATTTTGCAAGCTGAAAACAGCTATTTTATTTTGATTTTGCAAACATAAGCCATTACGCACGACATATACATGAAAATGACAGTTTAAATACTTGAAAACGGTGTTTTGTATGCTTTTGAATGCTTAAAACAGCAGTTTTATCTTGATTTCACCAACATTAGCCATTATACACGACAGAAACATGAATATGACAGTTTAAATACTTAAAAACAGCATTTTGTATGTTTTTGCAAGCTGAAAACAACTATTTTATCTTTATTTTGCAAACATAAGCCATTACACACGACATTTACATGAATATGGCAGTTTAAATAATTGAAAACGTTGTTTTGTATGTATTTGAATGCTTAAAACAGCAATTTTATCTTGATATCACCAACATTAGCCATAATACACGACAGAAACATGAACATGACAGTTTAAATACTTAAAAACAGCATTTTGTATGTTTTTGCAAGCTGAAAACAGCTATTTTATCTTGATTTTGCAAACATAAGCCATTACACACGACATATACATTAATATGACAGTTTAGATACTTGAAAACGGTGTTTTGTATGCTTTTGAATGCTTAAAACAGCAGTTTTATCTTGATTTCACCAACATTAGCCATTATACACGACAGAAACATTAATATGACTGTTTAAATATTTGAAAACAGCATTTTGTATGTTTTTGCAAGCTGAAAACAGCTATTTTATCTTGATTTTGCAAACATAAGCCATTACACACTACATATACATGAATATGACAAATTAAATACTTGAAAACGGTGTTTTGTATGCTTTTAAATGCTTAAAACAGCTGTTTTATCTTGATTTAACCAACATTAGCCATTATACACGACAGAAACAAGAATATGACAGTTTAAATACTTGAAAACAGCATTTTGTATGTTTTTGCAAGCTGAAAACAGCTATTTTATCTTGATTTTGCAAACATAAGCCATTACACACTACATATACATGAATATGACAGTTTAATTACTTGAAAACGGTGTTTTGTATGCTTTTGCATGCTTAAAACAGCAATTTTATCTTGATTTCACCAACATTAGCCATTATACACGACAGAAACATGAATATGACAGTTTAAATAAATGAAAACAGCATTTTGTATGTTTTTGCAAGCTGAAAACAGCTATTTTATTTTGATTTTGCAAACATAAGCCATTACACACGACATATACATGAATATGACAGTTTAAATACTTGAAAACGGTGTTTTGTATGCTTTTGAATGCTTAAAACAGCAGTTTTACCTTGATTTCATTAACATTAGCTATTATACACGACAGAAACATGAATATAAATAAAATAAATAAATATATCATCACGCCTTTTACCCATTACGGGTGTCGCACTCTGCTAACGCAGATATCGGTAAGAGATATATTTTATCATATGAATTGCGGTTACCAGCCGTCAACTCATAGCCCCCAAGGATGTTAGTTGAGGTGGAACTTAAAAACAGCATTTTGTATGTTTTTGCTAGCTGAAAACAGCTATTTTATCTTGATTTTGCAAACATAAGCCAGAACACACGACATATACATGAAAATGACAGTTTAAATTCTTGAAAACGGTGTTTTGCATGCTTTTGAATGCTTAAAACAGCTGTTTTATCTTGATTTCACCAACATTAGCCATTATACACGACAGAAACATGAATATGACAGTTTAAATACTTGAAAACAGCATTTTGTATGCTTTTGCAAGCTGAGAACAGCTATTTTATTTTGATTTTGCAAACATAGCCATTACACACGACATATACATGAATATGACAATTTAAATACTTGAAAACGGTGTTTTGTATGCTTTTGAATGCTTAAAACAGCAGTTTTTCTTGATTACACCAACATTAGCCATTAAACACGACAGAAACATGAATATGACAGTTTAAATACTTTAAAACAGCATTTTGTATGTTTTTGCAAGCTGAAAACAGCTATTTTATCTTGATTTTGCAAACATGAGCCATTACACACGACATATACATGAATATGACAGTTTAGATACTTGAAAACTGTATTTTGTATGCTTTTGAATGCTTAAAACAGCAGTTTTATCTTGATTTGACCAGCATTAGCCATTATACACGACAGAAACATGAATATGACAGTTTAAATACTTGAAAACAGCATTTTGTAAGTTTTTGCAAGCTGAAAACATCTATTTTATCTTGATTTTGCAAATATAAGCCATTACACACGACATATACATGAATAAGGCAGTTTAAATACTTGAAAACGGTGTTTTGTATGCATTTGCATGCTTAAAACAGCAATTTTATCTTGATTTCACCAACATTAGCCATTATACACGACAGAAACATGAATATGACAGTTTAAAAACTAAAAACAGTATTTTGTATTTTTTTGCAAGCTGAAAACAGCTATTTTTTTCTTGATTTTGCAAACATAAGCCATTACACACTACATATACATGAATATGACAGTTTAAATACTTGAAAAGGGTAATTTGTATGCTTTTGAATGCTTAAAACAGCAGTTTTATCTTGATTTCACCAACATTACCCATTATACACGACAGAAACATGAATATGACAGTTTAAATACTTAAAAACAGCATTTTGTATGTTTTTGCAAGCTGAAAACAGCTATTTTATCTTGATTTTGCAAACATAAGCCATTACACACGACATATACATGAATATGACAGTTTAAATACTTGA
Organism: Poecilus cupreus; assembly: GCA_963942605.1. Classification (NCBI taxonomy): domain Eukaryota; kingdom Metazoa; phylum Arthropoda; class Insecta; order Coleoptera; family Carabidae; genus Poecilus; species Poecilus cupreus. The sequence goes on along the minus strand of CAWWDY010001196.1, from coordinate 5,729 downwards.
AAACGGTGTTTTGTATGCTTTTGAATGCTTAAAACAGCTGTTTTGTCTTGATTTCACCAACATTAGCCATTATGCACGACAGAAACATGAATATGACAGTTTAAATACTTGAAAACAGCATTTTGTATGCTTTTGCAAGCTGAGAACAGCTATTTTATCTTGATTTTGCAAACATAAGCCATTACACATGACATATACATGAATATGACAGTTTAAATACTTGAAAACGGTGTTTTGTATGCTTTTGAATGCTTAAAACTGCAGTTTTATCTCGATTTCACCAACATTAGCCATTATACACGACAGAAACATGAATATGACAGTTTAAATACTTAAAAACAGCATTTTGTATGTTTTTGCAAGCTGAAAACAGCTATTTTATCTTTATTTTGCAAACATAAGCCATTACACACGACATTTACATGAATATGGCAGTTTAAATAATTGAAAACGTTGTTTTGTATGTATTTGCATGCTTAAAACAGCAATTTTATCTTGATTTCACCAACATTAGCCATAATACACAACAGAAACATGAACATGACAGTTTAAATACTTAAAAACAGCATTTTGTATGTTTTTGCAAGATGAAAACAGCTATTTTATCTTGATTTTGCAAACATAAGCCATTACACACGACATATACATGAATATGACAGTTTAGATACTTAAAAACGGTGTTTTGTATGCTTTTGAATGCTTAAAACAGCAGTTTTATCTTGATTTCTCCAACATTAGCCATTATACACGACAGAAACATGAATATGACAGTTTAAATACTTGAAAACAGCAATTTGTATGATTTTGCAAGCTGAAAACAGCTATTTTATTTTGATTTTGCAAACATAAGCCATTACGCACGACATATACATGAAAATGACAGTTTAAATACTTGAAAACGGTGTTTTGTATGCTTTTGAATGCTTAAAACAGCAGTTTTATCTTGATTTCACCAACATTAGCCATTATACACGACAGAAACATGAATATGACAGTTTAAATACTTAAAAACAGCATTTTGTATGTTTTTGCAAGCTGAAAACAGCTATTTTATCTTTATTTTGCAAACATAAGCCATTACACACGACATTTACATGAATATGGCAGTTTAAATAATTGAAAACGTTGTTTTGTATGTATTTGAATGCTTAAAACAGCAATTTTATCTTGATATCACCAACATTAGCCATAATACACGACAGAAACATGAACATGACAGTTTAAATACTTAAAAACAGCATTTTGTATGTTTTTGCAAGCTGAAAACAGCTATTTTATCTTGATTTTGCAAACATAAGCCATTACACACGACATATACATGAATATGACAGTTTAGATACTTAAAAACGGTGTTTTGTATGCTTTTGAATGCTTAAAACAGCAGTTTTATCTTGATTTCACCAACATTAGCCATTATACACGACAGAAACATTAATATGACTGTTTAAATATTTGAAAACAGCATTTTGTATGTTTTTGCAAGCTGAAAACAGCTATTTTATCTTGATTTTGCAAACATAAGCCATTACACACTACATATACATGAATATGACAAATTAAATACTTGAAAACGGTGTTTTGTATGCTTTTAAATGCTTAAAACAGCTGTTTTATCTTGATTTCACCAACATTAGCCATTATACACGACAGAAACATGAATATGACAGTTTAAATAAATGAAAACAGCATTTTGTATGTTTTTGCAAGCTGAAAACAGCTATTTTATTTTGATTTTGCAAACATAAGCCATTACACACGACATATACATGAATATGACAGTTTAAATACTTGAAAACGGTGTTTTGTATGCTTTTGAATGCTTAAAACAGCAGTTTTACCTTGATTTCATTAACATTAGCTATTATACACGACAGAAACATGAATATAAATAAAATAAATAAATATATCATCACGCCTTTTACCCATTACGGGTGTCGCACTCTGCTTACGCAGATATCGGTAAGAGATATATTTTAACATATGAATTGCGGTTACCAGCCGTCAACTCATAGCCCCCAAGGATGTTAGTTGAGGTGGAACTTAAAAACAGCATTTTGTATGTTTTTGCTTGCTGAAAACAGCTATTTTATCTTGATTTTGCAAACATAAGCCAGAACACACGACATATACATGAAAATGACAGTTTAAATTCTTGAAAACGGTGTTTTGTATGCTTTTGAATGCTTAAAACAGCTGTTTTATCTTGATTTCACCAACATTAGCCATTATACACGACAGAAACATGAATATGACAGTTTAAATACTTGAAAACAGCATTTTGTATGCTTTTGCAAGCTGAGAACAGCTATTTTATTTTGATTTTGCAAACATAGCCATTACACACGACATATACATGAATATGACAATTTAAATACTTGAAAACGGTGTTTTGTATGCTTTTGAATGCTTAAAACAGCAGTTTTTCTTGATTACACCAACATTAGCCATTAAACACGACAGAAACATGAATATGACAGTTTAAATACTTTAAAACAGCATTTTGTATGTTTTTGCAAGCTGAAAACAGCTATTTTATCTTGATTTTGCAAACATAAGCCATTACACACGACATATACATGAATATGACAGTTTAGATACTTGAAAACTGTATTTTGTATGCTTTTGAATGCTTAAAACAGCAGTTTTATCTTGATTTGACCAGCATTAGCCATTATACACGACAGAAACATGAATATGACAGTTTAAATACTTGAAAACAGCATTTTGTAAGTTTTTGCAAGCTGAAAACATCTATTTTATCTTGATTTTGCAAATATAAGCCATTACACACGACATATACATGAATAAGGCAGTTTAAATACTTGAAAACGGTGTTTTTTATGCATTTGCATGCTTAAAACAGCAATTTTATCTTGATTTCACCAACATTAGCCATTATACACGACAGAAACATGAATATGACAGTTTAAAAACTAAAAACAGTATTTTGTATTTTTTTGCAAGCTGAAAACAGCTATTTTTTTCTTGATTTTGCAAACATAAGCCATTACACACTACATATACATGAATATGACAGTTTAAATACTTGAAAAGGGTAATTTGTATGCTTTTGAATGCTTAAAACAGCAGTTTTATCTTGATTTCACCAACATTACCCATTATACACGACAGAAACATGAATATGACAGTTTAAATACTTAAAAACAGCATTTTGTATGTTTTTGCAAGCTGAAAACAGCTATTTTATCTTGATTTTGCAAACATAAGCCATTACACACGACATATACATGAATATGACAGTTTAAATACTTGAAAACGGTGTTTTGTATGCTTTTGAATGCTTAAAACAGCTGTTTTGTCTTGATTTCACCAACATTAGCCATTATGCACGACAGAAACATGAATATGACAGTTTAAATACTTGAAAACAGCATTTTGTATGCTTTTGCAAGCTGAGAACAGCTATTTCATCTTGATTTTGCAAACATAAGCCATTACACATGACATATACATGAATATGACAGTTTAAATACTTGAAAACGGTGTTTCGTATGCTTTTGAATGCTTAAAACTGCAGTTTTATCTTGATTTCACCAACATTAGCCATTATACACGACAGAAACATGAATATGACAGTTTAAATACTTAAAAACAGCATTTTGTATGTTTTTGCAAGCTGAAAACAGCTATTTTATCTTTATTTTGCAAACATAAGCCATTACACACGACATTTACATGAATATGGCAGTTTAAATAAATGAAAACGTTGTTTTGTATGTATTTGCATGCTTAAAACAGCAATTTTATCTTGATTTCACCAACATTAGCCATAATACACGACAGAAACATGAACATGACAGTTTAAATACTTAAAAACAGCATTTTGTATGTTTTTGCAAGCTGAAAACAGCTATTTTATCTTGATTTTGCAAACATAAGCCATTACACACGCCATATACATGAATATGACAGTTTAGATACTTAAAAACGGTGTTTTGTATGCTTTTGAATGCTTAAAACAGCAGTTTTATCTTGATTTCTCCAACATTAGCCATTATACACGACAGAAACATGAATATGACAGTTTAAATACTTGAAAACAGCATTTTGTATAATTTTGCAAGCTGAAAACAGCTATTTTATTTTGATTTTGCAAACATAAGCCATTACGCACGACATATACATGAAAATGACAGTTTAAATACTTGAAAACGGTGTTTTGTATGCTTTTGAATGCTTAAAATAACAGTTTTATCTTGATTTCACCAACATTAGCCATTATACACGACAGAAACATGAATATGACAGTTTAAATACTTAAAAACAGCATTTTGTATGTTTTTGCAAGCTGAAAACAACTATTTTATCTTTATTTTGCAAACATAAGCCATTACACACGACATTTACATGAATATGGCAGTTTAAATAATTGGAAACGTTGTTTTGTATGTATTTGAATGCTTAAAACAGCAATTTTATCTTGATATCACCAACATTAGCCATAAAACACGACAGAAACATGAACATGACAGTTTAAATACTTAAAAAACAGCATTTTGTATGTTTTTGCAAGCTGAAAACAGCTATTTTATCTTGATTTTGCAAACATAAGCCATTACACACGACATATACATTAATATGACAGTTTAGATACTTGAAAACGGTGTTTTGTATGCTTTTGAATGCTTAAAACAGCAGTTTTATCTTGATTTCACCAACATTAGCCATTATACACGACAGAAACATTAATATGACTGTTTAAATATTTGAAAACAGCATTTTGTATGTTTTTGCAAGCTGAATACAGCTATTTTATCTTGATTTTGCAAACATAAGCCATTACACACTACATATACATGAATATGACAAATTAAATACTTGAAAACGGTGTTTTGTATGCTTTTAAATGCTTAAAACAGCTGTTTTATCTTGATTTAACCAACATTAGCCATTATACACGACAGAAACAAGAATATGACAGTTTAAATACTTGAAAACAGCATTTTGTATGTTTTTGCAAGCTGAAAACAGCTATTTTATCTTGATTTTGCAAACATAAGCCATTACACACTACATATACATGAATATGACAGTTTAATTACTTGAAAACGGTGTTTTGTATGCTTTTGCATGCTTAAAACAGCAATTTTATCTTGATTTCACCAACATTAGCCATTATACACGACAGAAACATGAATATGACAGTTTAAAAACTAAAAACAGTATTTTGTATTTTTTTGCAAGCTGAAAACAGCTATTTTTTTCTTGATTTTGCAAACCTTATCCATTACACACTACATATACATGAATATGACAGTTTAAATACTTGAAAAGGGTAATTTGTATGCTTTTGAATGCTTAAAACAGCAGTTTTATCTTGATTTCACCAACATTACCCATTATACACGACAGAAACATGAATATGACAGTTTAAATACTTAAAAACAGCATTTTGTATGTTTTTGCAAGCTGAAAACAGCTATTTTATCTTGATTTTGCAAACATAAGCCATTACACACGACATATACATGAATATGACAGTTTAAATACTTGAAAACGGTGTTTTGTATGCTTTTGAATGCTTAAAACAGCTGTTTTGTCTTGATTTCACCAACATTAGCCATTATATTATGCACGACAGAAACATGAATATGACAGTTTAAATACTTGAAAACAGCATTTTGTATGCTTTTGCAAGCTGAGAACAGCTATTTTATCTTGATTTTGCAAACATAAGCCATTACACATGACATATACATGAATATGAC
>CAWWDY010001195.1:0-18056 GCA_963942605.1 Poecilus cupreus | reverse complement strand
AAAAACGCTCTTTGAACTATTGAAACTGACAAATTCATGTTTCTTTCGTGCGAAACGGCGATTTATGAGAAATGACGATAAAATTGCTGTTTTAAACTTGCAAAAACATAGAAAAACGCTCTTTTTAACTATTCAAACTGATAAATTCAGGTTTCTTTCGTGCGCAACGGCGATTTATGAGAAATGACGATATAATTGCTGTTTTAAACTTGCAAAAACATAGAAAAACGCTGTTTTGAACTATTCAAACTGACAAATTCATGTTTCTTTCGTGTGAAACGGCGATTTATGAGAAATGACGATAAAATTGCTGTTTTAAACTTGCAAAAACATCGAAAAACGCTGTTTTGAACTATTCAAACTGACAAATTCATGTTTCTTTCGTGCTAAACGGCGATTTATGAGAAATGACGATAAAATTGCTCTTTTAAACTTGCAAAAACGTAGAAAAACGCCGTTTTGAACTATTGAAACTGACAAATTCATGTTTCTTTCGTGCGAAACGGCGATTTATGAGAAATGACGATAAAATTGCTGTTTTAAACTTGCAAAAACATAGAAAAACGCTGTTTTTAACTATTCAAACTAATAAATTCAGGTTTCTTTCGTGCGAAACGGCGATTTATGAGAAATGACGATAAAATTGCTGTTTTAAACTTGCAAAAACATAGAAAAACGCTGTTTTGAACTATTCAAACTGACAAATTCATGTTTCTTTAGTGCGAAACGGCGATTTATGAGAAATGACGATAAAATTGCTGTTTTAAACTTGCAAAAACCAAAGATAAACGCTGTTTTCAACTATTCAAACTGATAAATTCATGTTTCTTTAGTGCGAAACGGCGATTTATGAGAAATGACGACAAAATTGCTGTTTTAAACTTGCAAAAACATAGAAAAACGCTGTTTTGAACTATTCAAACTGACAAATTCATGTTTTTTTCGTGTGAAACGGCGATTTGTGAGAAATGACGATAAAATTGCTGTTTTAAACTTGTAAAAACATAGAAAAACCCTGTTTTGAACTATTCAAACTGACAAATTCATGTTTCTTTCGTGCGAAACGGCGATTTATGAGAAATGACGATAAAATTGCTGTTTTAAACTTGCAAAAACGTAGAAAAACGCTGTTTGAACTATTGAAACTGACAAATTCATGTTTCTTTCGTTCAAAACGGTGGATTTTTGTGAAATCACGATAAAACTGCTGTTTTAATCTTGCAAAAACATAGAAAAAACGCTGTTTTCAACTATTTAAACTGATAAATTCATGTTTCTTTCGTGCGAAACGGCAATTTATGAGAAATGACGATAAAATTGCTGTTTTAAACTTGCAAAAACGTAGAAAAAACGCTGTTTTGAACTATTGAAACTGACAAATTCATGTTTCTTTCGTTCAAAACGGTGGATTTTTGTGAAATCACGATAAAACTGCTGTTTTAATCTTGCAAAAACATAGAAAAGCGCTGTTTTCAACTATTTAAACTGATAAATTCATGTTTCTTTCGTGCGAAACGGCAATTTATGAGAAATGACTATAAAATTGCTGTTCTAAACTAGCAGAAACATAGAAAAACGCTTGTTTTGATCTATTAAAACTGACAAATTCATGTTTCTTTCGTGTGAAACGGCGATTTATGAGAAATGACGATAAAATTGCTGTTTTAAACTTGCAAAAACATAGAAAAACGCTGTTTTGAACTATTCAAACTGACAAATTCATGTTTCTTTCGTGCGAAACGGCGATTTATGAGAAATGACGATAAAATTGCTGTTTTAAACTTGCAAAAACATAGAAAAACGCTGTTTTGAACTATTCAAACTGACAAATTCATGTTTCTTTCGTGTGAACGGCGATTTATGAGAAATGACGATAAAATTGCTGTTTTAAACTTGCAAAAACATCGAAAAACGCTGTTTTGAACTATTCAAACTGACAAATTCATGTTTCTTTCGTGCTAAACGGCGATTTATGAGAAATGACGATAAAATTGCTCTTTTAAACTTGCAAAAACGTAGAAAATCGCCGTTTTGAACTATTGAAACTGACAAATTCATGTTTCTTTCGTGCGAAACGGCGATTTATGAGAAATGACGATAAAATTGCTGTTTTAAACTTGCAAAAACATAGAAAAACGCTGTTTTGAACTATTCAAACTGACAAATTCATGTTTCTTTAGTGCGAAACGGCGATTTATGAGAAATGACGATAAAATTGCTGTTTTAAACTTGCAAAAACAAAGAAAAACGCTGTTTTCAACTAATCAAACTGATAAATTCATGTTTCTTTAGTGCGAAACGGCGATTTATGAGAAATGACGATAAAATTGCTGTTTTAAACTTGCAAAAACATAGAAAAACGCTGTTTTGAACTATTGAAACTGACAAATTCATGTTTCTTTCGTGCGAAACGGCGATTTATGAGAAATGACGATAAAATTGCTGTTTTAAACTTGCAAAAACGTAGAAAAACGCTGTTTTGAACTATTGAAACTGACAAATTCATGTTTTTTTCGTGTGAAACGGCGATTTGTGAGAAATGACGATAAAATTGCTGTTTTAAACTTGTAAAAACATAGAAAAACCCTGTTTTGAACTATTCAAACTGACAAATTCATGTTTCTTTCGTGCGAAACGGCGATTTATGAGAAATGACGATAAAATTGCTGTTTTAAACTTGCAAAAACGTAGAAAAACGCTGTTTTGAACTATTGAAACTGACAAATTCATGTTTCTTTCGTGCGAAACGGCGATTTATGAGAAATGACGATAAAATTGCTGTTTTAAAATTGCAAAAACATAGAAAAACGCTCTTTTGAACTATTGAAACTGACAAATTCATGTTTCTTTCGTGCTAAACGGCGATTTATGAGAAATGACGATAAAATTGCTCTTTTAAACTTGCAAAAACGTAGAAAAACGCCGTTTTGAACTATTGAAACTGACAAATTCATGTTTCTTTCGTGCGAAACGGCGATTTATGAGAAATGACGATAAAATTGCTGTTTTAAACTTGCAAAAACATAGAAAAACGCTGTTTTTAACTATTCAAACTAATAAATTCAGGTTTCTTTCGTGCGAAACGGCGATTTATGAGAAATGACGATAAAATTGCTGTTTTAAACTTGCAAAAACATAGAAAAACGCTGTTTTGAACTATTCAAACTGACAAATTCATGTTTCTTTAGTGCGAAACGGCGATTTATGAGAAATGACGATAAAATTGCTGTTTTAAACTTGCAAAAACAAAGAAAAACGCTGTTTTCAACTATTCAAACTGATAAATTCATGTTTCTTTAGTGCGAAACGGCGATTTATGAGACATGACGATAAAATTGCTGTTTTAAACTTGCAAAAACATAGAAAAACGCTGTTTTGAACTATTCAAACTGACAAATTCATGTTTCTTTCGTGCGAAACGGCGATTTATGAGAAATGACGATAAAATTGCTGTTTTAAACTTGCAAAAACGTAGAAAAACGCTGTTTTGAACTATTGAAACTGACAAATTCATGTTTCTTTCGTTCAAAACGGTGGATTTTTGTGAAATCACGATAAAACTGCTGTTTTAATCTTGCAAAAACATAGAAAAACGCTGTTTTCAACTATTTAAACTGATAACTTCATGTTTCTTTCGTGCGAAACGGCAATTTATGAGAAATGACGATAAAATTGCTGTTTTAAACTTGCAAAAACGTAGAAAAACGCTGTTTTGAACTATTGAAACTGACAAATTCATGTTTCTTTCGTTCAAAACGGTGGATTTTTGTGAAATCACGATAAAACTGCTGTTTTAATCTTGCAAAAACATAGAAAAGCGCTGTTTTCAACTATTTAAACTGATAAATTCATGTTTCTTTCGTGCGAAACGGCGATTTATGAGAAATGACGATAAAATTGCTGTTTTAAACTAGCAAAAACATAGAAAAACGCTGTTTTGATCTATTAAAACTGACAAATTCATGTTTCTTTCGTGTGAAACGGCGATTTATGAGAAATGACGATAAAATTGCTGTTTTAAACTTGCAAAAACATAGAAAAACGCTGTTTTGAACTATTCAAACTGACAAATTCATGTTTCTTTCGTGCGAAACGGCGATTTATAAGAAATGACGATAAAATTGCTGTTTTAAAATTGCAAAAACATAGAAAAACGCTGTTTTGAACTATTCAAACTGACAAATTCATGTTTCTTTCGTGTGAAACGGCGATTTATGAGAAATGACGATAAAATTGCTGTTTTAAACTTGCAAAAACATCGAAAAACGCTGTTTTAACTATTCAAACTGACAAATTCATGTTTCTTTCGTGCTAAACGGCGATTTATGAGAAATGACGATAAAATTGCTCTTTTAAACTTGCAAAAACGTAGAAAAAACGCCGTTTTGAACTATTGAAACTGACAAATTCATGTTTCTTTCGTGCGAAACGGCGATTTATGAGAAATGACGATAAAATTGCTGTTTTAAACTTGCAAAAACATAGAAAAACGCTGTTTTGAACTATTCAAACTGACAAATTCATGCTTCTTTAGTGCGAAACGGCGATTTATGAGAAATGACGATAAAATTGCTGTTTTAAACTTGCAAAAACAAAGAAAAACGCTGTTTTCAACTATTCAAACTGATAAATTCATGTTTCTTTAGTGCGAAACGGCGATTTATGAGAAATGACGATAAAATTGCTGTTTTAAACTTGCAAAAACATAGAAAAACGCTGTTTTGAACTATTGTAACTGACAAATTCATGTTTCTTTCGTGCGAAACGGCGATTTATGAGAAATGACGATAAAATTGCTGTTTTAAACTTGCAAAAACGTAGAAAAACGCTGTTTTGAACTATTGAAACTGACAAATTCATGTTTTTTTCGTGTGAAACGGCGATTTGTGAGATATGACGATAAAATTGCTGTTTTAAACTTGTAAAAACATAGAAAAACCCTGTTTTGAACTATTCAAACTGACAATTTCATGTTTCTTTCGTGCGAAACGGCGATTTATGAGAAATGACGATAAAATTGCTGTTTTAAACTTGCAAAAACGTAGAAAAACGCTGTTTTGAACTATTGAAACTGACAAATTCATGTTTCTTTCGTTCAAAACGGTGGATTTTTGTGAAATCACGATAAAACTGCTGTTTTAATCTTGCAAAAACATAGAAAAACGCTGTTTTCAACTATTTAAACTGATAAATTCATGTTTCTTTCGTGCGAAAGGGCAATTTATGAGAAATGACGATAAAATTGCTGTTTTAAACTTGCAAAAACGTAGAAAAACGCTGTTTTGAACTATCGAAACTGACAAATTCATGTTTCTTTCGTTCAAAACGGTGGATTTTTGTGAAATCACGATAAAACTGCTGTTTTAATCTTGCAAAAACATAGAAAAGCGCTGTTTTCAACTATTTAAACTGATAAATTCATGTTTCTTTCGTGCGAAACGGCGATTTATGAGAAATGACGATAAAATTGCTGTTTTAAACTTGCAAAAACATAGAAAAACGCTGTTTTGATCTATTAAAACTGACAAATTCATGTTTCTTTCGTGTGAAACGGCGATTTATGAGAAATGACGATAAAATTGCTGTTTTAAACTTGCAAAAACATAGAAAAACGCTGTTTTGAACTATTCAAACTGACAAATTCATGTTTCTTTCGTGCGAAACGGCGATTTATGAGAAATGACGATAAAATTGTTGTTTTAAACTTGCAAAAACATAGAAAAACGCTGTTTTGAACTATTCAAACTGACAAATTCATGTTTCTTTCGTGCGAAACGGCGATTTATGAGAAATGACGATAAAATTGCTGTTTTAAACTTGCAAAAACAAAGAAAAGCGCTGTTTTCAACTATTCAAACTGATAAATTCATGTTTCTTTAGTGCGAAACGGCGATTTATGAGAAATGACGATAAATTGCTGTTTTAAACTTGCAAAAACATAGAAAAACGCTGTTTTGAACTATTCAAACTGACAAATTCATGTTTTTTTCGTGTGAAACGGCGATTTGTGAGAAATGACGATAAAATTGCTGTTTTAAACTTGTAAAAACATAGAAAAACCCTGTTTTGAACTATTCAAACTGACAAATTCATGTTTCTTTCGTGCGAAACGGCGATTTATGAGAAATGACGATAAAATTGCTGTTTTAAACTTGCAAAAACGTAGAAAAACGCTGTTTTGAACTATTGAAACTGACAAATTCATGTTTCTTTCGTTCAAAAAGGTGGATTTTTGTGAAATCACGATAAAACTGCTGTTTTAATCTGGCAAAAACATAGAAAAACGCTGTTTTCAACTATTTAAACTGATAAATTCATGTTTCTTTCGTGCGAAACGGCGATTTATGAAAAATGACGATAAAATTGCTGTTTTAAACTTGCAAAAACGTAGAAAAACGCTGTTTTGAACTATTGAAACTGACAAATTCATGTTTCTTTCGTTCAAAACGGTGGATTTTTGTGAAATCACGATAAAACTGCTGTTTTAATCTTGCAAAAACATAGAAAAGCGCTGTTTTCAACTATTTAAACTGATAAATTCATGTTTCTTTGGTGCGAAACGGCGATTTATGAGAAATGACGATAAAATTGCTGTTTTAAACTTGCAAAAACATAGAAAAACGCTGTTTTGATCTATTAAAACTGACAAATTCATGTTTCTTTCGTGTGAAACGGCGATTTATGAGAAATGACGATAAAATTGCTGTTTTAAACTTGCAAAAACATAGAAAAACGCTGTTTTGAACTATTCAAACTGACAAATTCATGTTTCTTTCGTGCGAAACGGCGATTTATGAGAAATGACGATAAAATTGTTGTTTTAAACTTGCAAAAACATAGAAAAACGCTGTTTTGAACTATTCAAACTGACAAATTCATGTTTCTTTCGTGCGAAACGGCGATTTATGAGAAATGACGATAAAATTGCTGTTTTAAACTTGCAAAAACAAAGAAAAGCGCTGTTTTCAACTATTCAAACTGATAAATTCATGTTTCTTTAGTGCGAAACGGCGATTTATGAGAAATGACGATAAATTGCTGTTTTAAACTTGCAAAAACATAGAAAAACGCTGTTTTGAACTATTCAAACTGACAAATTCATGTTTTTTTCGTGTGAAACGGCGATTTGTGAGAAATGACGATAAAATTGCTGTTTTAAACTTGTAAAAACATAGAAAAACCCTGTTTTGAACTATTCAAACTGACAAATTCATGTTTCTTTCGTGTGAAACGGCGATTTATGAGAAATGACGATAAAATTGCTGTTTTAAACTTGCAAAAACATAGAAAAACGCTGTTTTGAACTATTGAAACTGACAAATTCATGTTTCTTTCGTGCAAAACGGCGATTTATGAGAAATGACGATAAAATTGCTGTTTTAAACTTGCAAAAACATAGAAAAACGATGTTTTTAACTATTCAAACTAATAAATTCAGGTTTGTTTCGTGCGAAACGGCGATTTATGAGAAATGACGATAAAATTGCTGTTTTAAACTTGCAAAAACGTAGAAAAACGCTGTTTTGAACTATTGAAACTGACAAATTCATGTTTCTTTCGTTCAAAAAGGTGGATTTTTGTGAAATCACGATAAAACTGCTGTTTTAATCTGGCAAAAACATAGAAAAACGCTGTTTTCAACTATTTAAACTGATAAATTCATGTTTCTTTCGTGCGAAACGGCGATTTATGAGAAATGACTATAAAATTGCTGTTTTAAACTTGCAAAAACATAGAAAAACGCTGTTTTGAGCTATTCAAACTGACAAATTCATGTTTCTTTCGTGCGAAACGGCGATTTATGAGAAATGACGATAAAATTGCTGTTTTAAACTTGCAAAAACGTAGTAAAACGCTGTTTTGAACTATTGAAACTGACAAATTCATGTTTCTTTCGTTCAAAAAGGTGGATTTTTGTAAAATCACGATAAAACTGCTGTTTTAATCTGGCAAAAACATAGAAAAACGCTGTTTTGAACTATTCAAACTGACAAATTCATGTTTCTTTCGTGCGAAACGGCGATTTATGAGAAATGACGATAAAATTGCTGTTTTAAACTTACAAAAACATAGAAAAACGCTGTTTTCAACTATTCAAACTGATAAATTCATGTTTGTTTCGTGGGGAACGGCAATTTAAGAGAAATGACGATAAAATTGCTGTTTTAAACTTGCAAAAACATAGAAAAACGCTGTTTCAACTATTCAACCAGATAAATTCATGCTTCTTTCCTTCGAAACGGTGGATTTTTGTGAAATCACGATAAAACTGCTGTTTTAAACTAGCAAAATACGCTGTTTTCAACAATTTAAACTGACGTATTTAAAATGCTGTTTTAAACTTGCAAAAACATAGAAAACGCTGTTTTGAACTATCCAAACTGACAAATTCATGTTTCTTTCGTGCGAAACGGCGATTTATGAGAAATAACGATAAAATTGCTGTTTTAAACTTGCAAAAACGTAGAAAAACGCTGTTTTGAACTATTGTAACTTACAAATTCATGTTTCTTTCGTGCGAAACGGCGATTTATGAGAAATGACGATAAAATTGCTGTTTTAAACTTGCAAAAACATAGAAAAACGCTGTTTTGAACTATTCAAACTGACAAATTCATGTTTCTTTCGTGCGAAACGGAGATTTATGAGAAATGACGATAAAATTGCTGTTTCAAACTTGCAAAAACATAGAAAAACGCTGTTTTGAACTATTCAAACTGACAAATTCATGTTTCTTTCGTGCGAAACGGCGATTTATGAGAAATGACGATAAAATTGCTGTTTTAAACTTGCAAAAACATAGAAAAACGCTGTTTTGAAATATTCAAACTGACAAATTCATGTTTCTTTCGTGCGAAACGGCGATTTATAAAATGACGATAAAATTGCTGTTTTAAACTTGCAAAAACATAGAAAAACGCTGTTTTCAACTATTCAAACTGATAAATTCATGTCTCTTTCGTGCGAAACTGCGATTTATGAGAAATGACGATAAAATTGCTATTTTAAACTTGCAAAAACATAGAAAAACCGTTGTTTTGATCTATTCAAACTGACAAATTCATGTTTCTTTCGTGCGAAACGGCGATTTATGAGAAATGACGATAAAATTGCTGTTTTAAACTTGCAAAAACATAGAAAAACGCTGTTTTGAACTATTCAAACTGACAAATACATGTTTCTTTCGTGCGAAACGGTGATTTATGAGAAATGACGATAAAATTGCTGTTTTAAACTTGCAAAAACATAGAAAAACGCTGTTTTGAGCTATTCAAAGTGACAAATTCATGTTTCTTTCGTACGAAACGGCGATTTATGAGAAATGACGATAAAATTGCTGTTTTAAACTTGCAAAAACATAGAAAAACGCTGTTTTGAACTATTCAAAGTGACAAATACATGTTTCTTTCGTGCGAAACGGCGATTTATGAGTAATGACGATAAAATTGCTGTTTTAAACTGGCAAAAACATAGAAAAACGCTGTTTTGAACTATTCAAACTGACAAATTCATGTTTCTTTCGTGTGAAACGGCGATTTATTAGAAATGACGATAAAATTGCTGTTTTAAACTTGCAAAAACATAGAAAAACGCTGTTTTGAACTATTCAAACTGACAAATTCATGTTTCTTTCGTGCGAAACGGCGATTTATGAGAAATGACGATAAAATTGCTGTTTTAAACTTGCAAAAACGTAGAAAAACGCTGTTTTGAACTATTGTAACTTACAAATTCATGTTTCTTTCGTGCGAAACGGCGATTTATGAGAAATGACGATAAAATTGCTGTTTTAAACTTGCAAAAACGTAGAAAAACGCTGTTTTGAACTATTGTAACTTACAAATTCATGTTTCTTTCGTGCGAAACGGCGATTTATGAGAAATGACGATAAAATTGCTGTTTTAAACTTGCAAAAACATAGAAAAACGCTGTTTTGAACTATTCAAACTG
Source organism: Poecilus cupreus (assembly GCA_963942605.1). Taxonomy (NCBI): domain Eukaryota; kingdom Metazoa; phylum Arthropoda; class Insecta; order Coleoptera; family Carabidae; genus Poecilus; species Poecilus cupreus. The sequence continues at coordinate 8,105 of CAWWDY010001195.1, read as the reverse complement.
ACAAATTCATGTTTCTTTCGTGCGAAACGGAGATTTATGACAAATGACGATAAAATTGCTGTTTCAAACTTGCAAAAACATAGAAAAACGCTGTTTTGAACTATTCAAACTGACAAATTCATGTTTCTTTCGTGCGAAACGGCGATTTATGAGAAATGACGATAAAATTGCTGTTTTAAACTTGCAAAAACATAGAAAAACGCTGTTTTGAACTATTCAAACTGACAAATTCATGTTTCTTTCGTGCGAAACGGCGATTTATAAAATGACGATAAAATTGCTGTTTTAAACTTGCAAAAACATAGAAAAACGCTGTTTTCAACTATTCAAACTGATAAATTCATGTCTCTTTCGTGCGAAACTGCGATTTATGAGAAATGACGATAAAATTGCTATTTTAAACTTGCAAAAACATAGAAAACCGTTGTTTTGATCTATTCAAACTGACAAATTCATGTTTCTTTCGTGCGAAACGGCGATTTATGAGAAATGACGATAAAATTGCTGTTTTAAACTTGCAAAAACATAGAAAAACGCTGTTTTGAACTATTCAAAGTGACAAATACATGTTTCTTTCGTGCGAAACGGCGGTTTATGAGAAATGACGATAATATTGCTGTTTTAAACTTGCAAAAACATAGAAAAACGCTGTTTTGAAATATTCAAACTGACAAATTCATGTTTCTTTCGTGCGAAACGGCGATTTATGAGAGATGACGATAAAATTGCTGTTTTAAACTTGCAAAAACGTAGAAAAACGCTGTTTTGAACTATTGAAACTGACAAATTCATGTTTCTCTCGTGCGAAACGGCGATTTATGAGAAATGACGATAAAATTGCTGTTTTAATCTTGCAAAAACATAGAAAAACGCTCTTTTTAACTATTCAAACTGATAAATTCAGGTTTCTTTCGTGCGAAACGGCGATTTATGAGTAATGACGATAAAATTGCTGTTTTAAACTTGCAAAAACATAGAAAAACGCTGTTTTGAACTATTCAAACTGACAAATTCATGTTTCTTTCGTGTGAAACGGCGATTTATTAGAAATGACGATAAAATTGCTGTTTTAAACTTGCAAAAACATAGAAAAACGCTGTTTTGAACTATTCAAACTGACAAATTCATGTTTCTTTCGTGCTAAACGGCGATTTATGAGAAATGACGATAAAATTGCTGTTTTAAACTTGCAAAAACGTAGAAAAACGCTGTTTTGAACTATTGTAACTTACAAATTCATGTTTTTTTCGTGCGAAACGGCGATTTATGAGAAATGACGATAAAATTGCTGTTTTAAACTTGCAAAAACGTAGAAAAACGCTGTTTTGAACTATTGTAACTTACAAATTCATGTTTCTTTCGTGCGAAACGGCGATTTATGAGAAATGACGATAAAATTGCTGTTTTTAAACTTGCAAAAACATAGAAAAAACGCTGTTTTGAACTATTCAAACTGACAAATTCATGTTTCTTTCGTGCGAAACGGAGATTTATGACAAATGACGATAAAATTGCTGTTTCAAACTTGCAAAAACATAGAAAAACGCTGTTTTGAACTATTCAAACTGACAAATTCATGTTTCTTTCGTGCGAAACGGCGATTTATGAGAAATGACGATAAAATTTCTGTTTTAAACTTGCAAAAACATAGAAAAACGCTGTTTTGAACTATTCAAACTGACAAATTCATGTTTCTTTCGTGCGAAACGGCGATTTATAAAATGACGATAAAATTGCTGTTTTAAACTTGCAAAAACATAGAAAAACGCTGTTTTCAACTATTCAAACTGATAAATTCATGTCTCTTTCGTGCGAAACTGCGATTTATGAGAAATGACGATAAAATTGCTATTTTAAACTTGCAAAAACATAGAAAACCGTTGTTTTGATCTATTCAAACTGACAAATTCATGTTTCTTTCGTGCGAAACGGCGATTTATGAGAAATGACGATAAAATTGCTGTTTTAAACTTGCAAAAACATAGAAAAACGCTGTTTTGAACTATTCAAAGTGACAAATACATGTTTCTTTCGTGCGAAACGGCGGTTTATGAGAAATGACGATAAAATTGCTGTTTTAAACTTGCAAAAACATAGAAAAACGCTGTTTTGAAATATTCAAACTGACAAATTCATGTTTCTTTCGTGCGAAACGGCGATTTATGAGAAATGACGATAAAATTGCTGTTTTAAACTTGCAAAAACGTAGAAAAACGCTGTTTTGAACTATTGAAACTGACAAATTCATGTTTCTCTCGTGCGAAACGGCGATTTATGAGAAATGACGATAAAATTGCTGTTTTAATCTTGCAAAAACATAGAAAAACGCTCTTTTTAACTATTCAAACTGATAAATTCAGGTTTCTTTCGTGCGAAACGGCGATTTATGAGTAATGACGATAAAATTGCTGTTTTAAACTTGCAAAAACATAGAAAAACGCTGTTTTGAACTATTCAAACTGACAAATTCATGTTTCTTTCGTGTGAAACGGCGATTTATTAGAAATGACGATAAAATTGCTGTTTTAAACTTGCAAAAACATAGAAAAACGCTGTTTTGAACTATTCAAACTGACAAATTCATGTTTCTTTCGTGCTAAACGGCGATTTATGAGAAATGACGATAAAATTGCTCTTTTAAACATGCAAAAACGTAGAAAAACGCTGTTTTGAACTATTGAAACTGACAAATTCATGTTTCTTTCGTGCAAAACGGCGATTTATGAGAAATGACGATAAAATTGCTGTTTTAAACTTGCAAAAACATAGAAAAACGATGTTTTTAACTATTCAAACTAATAAATTCAGGTTTGTTTCGTGCGAAACGGCGATTTATGAGAAATGACGATAAAATTGCTGTTTTAAACTTGCAAAAACGTAGAAAAACGCTGTTTTGAATTATTGAAACTGACAAATTCATGTTTCTTTCGTTCAAAAAGGTGGATTTTTGTGAAATCACGATAAAACTGCTGTTTTAATCTGGCAAAAACATAGAAAAACGCTGTTTTCAACTATTTAAACTGATAAATTCATGTTTCTTTCGTGCGAAACGGCGATTTATGAGAAATGACGATAAAATTGCTGTTTTAAACTTGCAAAAACATAGAAAAACGCTGTTTTGAGCTATTCAAACTGACAAATTCATGTTTCTTTCGTGCGAAACGGCGATTTATGAGAAATGACGATAAAATTGCTGTTTTAAACTTGCAAAAACATAGAAAAACGCTGTTTTGAACTATTCAAACTGACAAATTCATGTTTTTTTCGTGTGAAACGGCGATTTGTGGGAAATGACGATAAAATTGCTTTTTTAAACTTGTAAAAACATAGAAAAACCCTGTTTTGAACTATTCAAACTGACAAATTCATGTTTCTTTCGTGCGAAACGGCGATTTATGAGAAATGACGATAAAATTGCTGTTTTAAACTTGCAAAAACGTAGTAAAACGCTGTTTTGAACTATTGAAACTGACAAATTCATGTTTCTTTCGTTCAAAAAGGTGGATTTTTGTAAAATCACGATAAAACTGCTGTTTTAATCTGGCAAAAACATAGAAAAACGCTGTTTTGAACTATTCAAACTGACAAATTCATGTTTCTTTCGTGCGAAACGGCGATTTATGAGAAATGACGATAAAATTGCTGTTTTAAACTTGCAAAAACATAGAAAAACGCTGTTTTCAACTATTCAAACTGATAAATTCATGTTTGTTTCGTGGGGAACGGCAATTTAAGAGAAATGACGATAAAATTGCTGTTTTAAACTTGCAAAAACATAGAAAAACGCTGTTTTGAACTATTCAAAGTGACAAATACATGTTTCTTTCGTGCGAAACGGCGGTTTATGAGAAATGACGATAAAATTGCTGTTTTAAACTTGCAAAAACATAGAAAAACGCTGTTTTGAAATATTCAAACTGACAAATTCATGTTTCTTTCGTGCGAAACGGCGATTTATGAGAGATGACGATAAAATTGCTGTTTTAAACTTGCAAAAACATAGAAAAACGCTGTTTTCAACTATTCAAACTGATAAATTCATGTCTCTTTCGTGCGAAACTGCGATTTATGAGAAATGACGATAAAATTGCTATTTTAAACTTGCAAAAACATAGAAAACCGTTGTTTTGATCTATTCAAACTGACAAATTCATGTTTCTTTCGTGCGAAACGGCGATTTATGAGAAATGACGATAAAATTGCTGTTTTAAACTTGCAAAAACATAGAAAAACGCTGTTTTGAACTATTCAAAGTGACAAATACATGTTTCTTTCGTGCGAAACGGCGGTTTATGAGAAATGACGATAAAATTGCTGTTTTAAACTTGCAAAAACATAGAAAAACGCTGTTTTGAAATATTCAAACTGACAAATTCATGTTTCTTTCGTGCGAAACGGCGATTTATGAGAGATGACGATAAAATTGCTGTTTTAAACTTGCAAAAACGTAGAAAAACGCTGTTTTGAACTATTGAAACTGACAAATTCATGTTTCTCTCGTGCGAAACGGCGATTTATGAGAAATGACGATAAAATTGCTGTTTTAATTTTGCAAAAACATAGAAAAACGCTCTTTTTAACTATTCAAACTGATAAATTCAGGTTTCTTTCGTGCGAAACGGCGATTTATGAGTAATGACGATAAAATTGCTGTTTTAAACTTGCAAAAACATAGAAAAACGCTGTTTTGAACTATTCAAACTGACAAATTCATGTTTCTTTCGTGTGAAACGGCGATTTATTAGAAATGACGATAAAATTGCTGTTTTAAACTTGCAAAAACATAGAAAAACGCTGTTTTGAACTATTCAAACTGACAAATTCATGTTTCTTTCGTGCTAAACGGCGATTTATGAGAAATGACGATAAAATTGCTCTTTTAAACATGCAAAAACGTAGAAAAACGCTGTTTTGAACTATTGAAACTGACAAATTCATGTTTCTTTCGTGCAAAACGGCGATTTATGAGAAATGACGATAAAATTGCTGTTTTAAACTTGCAAAAACATAGAAAAACGATGTTTTTAACTATTCAAACTAATAAATTCAGGTTTGTTTCGTGCGAAACGGCGATTTATGAGAAATGACGATAAAATTGCTGTTTTAAACTTGTAAAAACGTAGAAAAACGCTGTTTTGAAATATTGAAACTGACAAATTCATGTTTCTTTCGTTCAAAAAGGTGGATTTTTGTGAAATCACGATAAAACTGCTGTTTTAATCTGGCAAAAACATAGAAAAACGCTGTTTTCAACTATTTAAACTGATAAATTCATGTTTCTTTCGTGCGAAACGGCGATTTATGAGAAATGACGATAAAATTGCTGTTTTAAACTTGCAAAAACATAGAAAAACGCTGTTTTGAACTATTCAAAGTGACAAATACATGTTTCTTTCGTGCGAAACGGCGGTTTATGAGAAATGACGATAAAATTGCTGTTTTAAACTTGCAAAAACATAGAAAAACGCTGTTTTGAAATATTCAAACTGACAAATTCATGTTTCTTTCGTGCGAAACGGCGATTTATGAGAGATGACGATAAAATTGCTGTTTTAAACTTGCAAAAACGTAGAAAAACGCTGTTTTGAACTATTGAAACTGACAAATTCATGTTTCTCTCGTGCGAAACGGCGATTTATGAGAAATGACGATAAAATTGCTGTTTTAATCTTGCAAAAACATAGAAAAACGCTCTTTTTAACTATTCAAACTGATAAATTCAGGTTTCTTTCGTGCGGAACGGCGATTTATGAGTAATGACGATAAAATTGCTGTTTTAAACTTGCAAAAACATAGAAAAACGCTGTTTTGAACTATTCAAACTGACAAATTCATGTTTCTTTCGTGTGAAACGACGATTTATTAGAAATGACGATAAAATTGCTGTTTTAAACTTGCAAAAACATAGAAAAACGCTGTTTTGAACTATTCAAACTGACAAATTCATGTTTCTTTCGTGCTAAACGGCGATTTATGAGAAATGACGATAAAATTGCTCTTTTAAACATGCAAAAACGTAGAAAAACGCTGTTTTGAACTATTGAAACTGACAAATTCATGTTTCTTTCGTGCAAAACGGCGATTTATGAGAAATGACGATAAAATTGCTGTTTTAAACTTGCAAAAACATAGAAAAACGATGTTTTTAACTATTCAAACTAATAAATTCAGGTTTGTTTCGTGCGAAACGGCGATTTATGAGAAATGACGATAAAATTGCTGTTTTAAACTTGCAAAAACGTAGAAAAACGCTGTTTTGAACTATTGAAACTGACAAATTCATGTTTCTTTCGTTCAAAAAGGTGGATTTTTGTGAAATCACGATAAAACTGCTGTTTTAATCTGGCAAAAACATAGAAAAACGCTGTTTTCAACTATTTAAACTGATAAATTCATGTTTCTTTCGTGCGAAACGGCGATTTATGAGAAATGACGATAAAATTGCTGTTTTAAACTTGCAAAAACATAGAAAAACGCTGTTTTGAGCTATTCAAACTGACAAATTCATGTTTCTTTCGTGCGAAACGGCGATTTATGAGAAATGACGATAAAATTGCTGTTTTAAACTTGCAAAAACATAGAAAAACGCTGTTTTGAACTATTCAAACTGACAAATTCATGTTTTTTTCGTGTGAAACGGCGATTTGTGGGAAATGACGATAAAATTGCTTTTTTAAACTTGTAAAAACATAGAAAAACCCTGTTTTAAACTATTCAAACTGACAAATTCATGTTTCTTTCGTGCGAAACGGCGATTTATGAGAAATGACGATAAAATTGCTGTTTTAAACTTGCAAAAACGTAGTAAAACGCTGTTTTGAACTATTGAAACTGACAAATTCATGTTTCTTTCGTTCAAAAAGGTGGATTTTTGTAAAATCACGATAAAACTGCTGTTTTAATCTGGCAAAAACATAGAAAAACGCTGTTTTGAACTATTCAAACTGACAAATTCATGTTTCTTTCGTGCGAAACGGCGATTTATGAGAAATGACGATAAAATTGCTGTTTTAAACTTGCAAAAACATAGAAAAACGCTGTTTTCAACTATTCAAACTGATAAATTCATATTTGTTTCGTGGGGAACGGCAATTTAAGAGAAATGACGATAAAATTGCTGTTTTAAACTTGCAAAAACATAGAAAAACGCTGTTTCAACTATTCAACCAGATAAATTCATGTTTCTTTCCTTCGAAACGGTGGATTTTTGTGAAATCACGATAAAACTGCTGTTTTAAACTAGCAAAATACGCTGTTTTCAACAATTTAAACTGACGTATTTAAAATGCTGTTTTAAACTTGCAAAAACATAGAAAACGCTGTTTTGAACTATCCAAACTGACAAATTCATGTTTCTTTCGTGCGAAACGGCGATTTATGAGAAATGACGATAAAATTGCTGTTTTATACTTGCAAAAACGTAGAAAAACGCTGTTTTGAACTATTGTAACTTACAAATTCATGTTTCTTTCGTGCGAAACGGCGATTTATGAGAAATGACGATAAAATTGCTGTTTTAAACTTGCAAAAACATAGAAAAACGCTGTTTTGAACTATTCAAACTGACAAATTCATGTTTCTTTCGTGCGAAACGGAGATTTATGACAAATGACGATAAAATTGCTGTTTCAAACTTGCAAAAACATAGAAAAACGCTGTTTTGAACTATTCAAACTGACAAATTCATGTTTCTTTCGTGCGAAACGGCGATTTATGAGAAATGACGATAAAATTGCTGTTTTAAACTTGCAAAAACATAGAAAAACGCTGTTTTGAACTATTCAAACTGACAAATTCATGTTTCTTTCGTGCGAAACGGCGATTTATAAAATGACGATAAAATTGCTGTTTTAAACTTGCAAAAACATAGAAAAACGCTGTTTTCAACTATTCAAACTGATAAATTCATGTCTCTTTCGTGCGAAACTGCGATTTATGAAAAATGACGATAAAATTGCTATTTTAAACTTGCAAAAACATAGAAAACCGTTGTTTTGATCTATTCAAACTGACAAATTCATGTTTCTTTCGTGCGAAACGGCGATTTATGAGAAATGACGATAAAATTGCTGTTTTAAACTTGCAAAAACATAGAAAAACGCTGT